>OZ026821.1:1339765-1388133 GCA_964023185.1 Macaria liturata | reverse complement strand
GACCGCCGCGCCGCGCGCACAACACTCGCGTCTCGCATGACCCCGCGGCTCGCACACAACGCACCCTCTCGCACCAGTGCCGGACTCCTTTGGGAGACCTTACGCAGCCAACATAGCTTCGCAAGTGGAGATGCCTTCAAGTAGCCTGTTCGCGGAGCTGGGGGGCCCGGGGCTCGTGGAGGACCAGCGCGCCTTCCAGCTGGCGCTGGAGCTGAGCATGCTGAGCCTGGGGGAGCCGATGCCGGCGCCGGCCGCGCTCACCAGCCCGCTGGGCTTCGCGCCGCCGCCCGAGGACCGCGCCAAGAAGAGCCAGAACATGACGGAGTGTGTGCCCGTGCCCTCTTCTGAACACGTCGCCGAGATCGTCGGCAGGCAAGGTGCGTGCTAGCTGTAGTACCTACTAACAGTACCGGCGCCCGGCCCGCTCCGCGCCACCCTTACATAAGGGCGCACGTGCCGGTTTTAGGTTATGTTCGATCACAACCAACACCCAGCGACGGGGATGCTGGGGGCAATACGCCGGTTCGTGCGAAAACGCCGTGTTTTTTCGACAATGTCTGTTTACCCGCAATGTTGTTGCTCGTACTACGCTCGTAGATAGAAGGTATGCATCGTAGATTGTAGATAAACTGCGTAGATAATGTATAGCTTCGCGTAGAATAACCGTTTACTGTCGTAGAATACCTAGTTTCGCCGGTTACACGTCGGATGTAGAATGCTTTTAGGTCTACAACTCGTAATTGCGTTGTGTTTACGTTCTATAGGTACGCGCTGCATGCCATAGATAGTAAAAGTTTTCATTCGAAAAATTCCACCATACCTAGGTAGGTAGGGTACCTACCTACTTACGCCTACTACTACAATTTATTGATCTAACAATAACAATTTACGTTTTTCGATGTATTAGTAATTAGGCACATTCCTTAAGTATTTTCTGCTTCGTGCTTCCTAATATCGAAAGAAAATAGCGATGTATCTGTAATACTGTAATCGAAAGTACGGTTAAAATAAAAATGCATGTTTTATTGATATATTAACGTGTTATGTGCCGTGCGTTAAAATTAAGTAGGTACCTACCTATATTCTTGTCATTGTTATCTTTTAAGCATAAGTGTATACCTAGCTACCCTCATTTTAATTCGATAAAAAATACAACTGTCATTTCACGGCTGTCTCGATAGATCTACGAACTCCTTTAATTCGCCGACAGAACTAGTCATTTCCTTCCAAATTCTAAAGCTCACAAATTGAGTTCCGAAGGTAGCTCGTAAAAACTATCCCACCGTTCTAATTAAAAGGTACGGCAAAAAAGAACACTCGAGGGATGATTTTTTCAACATCCTTGGGCAAAAAAGGACCGACAAAGGTACTTCGCGGTATACGGACCAAATCTAGCAATTTCTCAAACGTGTGTCAGAATACAGAATAAATAATAGTTAGTTATTTCGTCTGAGGAGAATCGATTATGATGCATTCTTTTTGATAAATATCGCAAATTAGAGATGCCCTGAAAAGGGATGATAAAATTGCATGAAGATGGAAAGGGGATAGTTTTAGATGTGATTTTAATAGTAGGTAGTTAGGATTTGGCAGGTAAACAATAAGTTGGTAAAAAAACATCGCATGTAATTTAATGCATTCTTTTTTTGGGATTCTTGTGGATGTCTTATGTGAACGATATGCATAGCCCCAAATATAATACCTAGGTACCTACTGATTATGAAAGTGAAAAGCCATAGATTAACAAAATAGGTTTAATTATCTTCATATATATGTACTTAACAATATAAAAAGCACGTAGGTAAATAAATAAACATAAAAGAGTCAACTTGGCATAAATGTCAGACAAAAGTCCAGAAACGCAAAACAAATTTCTTAGGTAGGCAGAGATGAAACTTACCTCCTAGGTACTTATTATCAGCTTCTTATGTACTTACCCAAATTAGACAGGTATATAATACCCACTGACATTTTAATTGCCCTAATTTATGATATTCTTAATACATAAGTAGGTAAATAAAGTAAAAAATAAGCTTTTAAGACAGCAATAAAGATCCAAAGATAATCTTCTGTAAAAATGCATTTAACGAGGTTGTTGGTATTCAAAATTAATTGTTTACTTATTTACAAGCTGTTGAAATTAACTTGTCATTCTTAAACACTCTATTATATTGTTATTACTTCGGCTGAATACAGATTCGGTCTATATTGAGCTTATTTACATATATTAGTATGATGTGGCCATTAAAACTGGCTGTAGGTATAATACATCGCTCACTAATACACATTCTTATCCTGGGTGATTCTACTAATCAGCTGTTATAGCCGCCATTTTGTCGTAATAGATATACTTAGGTGTTTCATTAACATTAGCTTTATTGATTGAGTAATTGGTTATTTGATATTTGACTTTGATCTGATAAAGTTAATTGTTTAAACGCTCCGAATGATCTTATTTTGTGCAATTTTATTTTGACACTACAACATTTTCTTCTTTTATATTATATACTTATCATATATTATTTCTCTCAATTAGTTTCGAGCTTTTCTAATAGCTATAATCTGCATCGAAATTGAAGACATAATAAACAGGTCGGTCTCTCGAGTGGAAGAAACCCAGTAAAACATGAACCTATATAAAATTATAGTAAAATCTATAGTCCCCTGCATTTCCAGACTCGAAACGAGAGTAAAAAAGGGGAGCTGTGGCACTTACAACCTTGTCGAAGGAAGCTTACGAGCCCTATTAAAGCTAACTCTGGGGAAATATCTTATGTCCTTTAGTTGGACAAGGTCTTAAGTGTATAGGTGGGGTATATTTAGGCCGTTTCGGTCTGCTTACTTCGCTTTCCTGCGATGTGTTGTGATAGCTTTATATGTGTTGTAAGCTGAGGATGCTTCGATGACAATGCACCTGATAATAACGTCTTATCTCGGGAAACACGAAGGAATAGATTGCGCCCTAAATAGGTGACAATATATTTGGATTAAATGGGTACTTACTTTTAATATCAAATTAGTAGTGTAAATAAATCGAGTAATTTTATTCTTTAATTTACAATGTTCACACACATAAGTATTCTTTAACTAAGTATATGTCATTCAAACAATTAACTATCTTATAGCCTACCTAATCAAATATGTTTCATTCAGAATGCCCATTACTTATTACGTTTTTATTACTATTTTTCTTGTTGAGCAAAGTATGCCTCAGTATCTATCAGTTTCGCTAGCGTAATCAAAAACTTTTTTCATATTGCTGCTATCAATACAAGAATAATTCTGATATTACTTGGAAAATATTCGAAATAACGCACGCTATACGTAATAATAACATTTTTGTTGCCAACCGTACCAAAAAGAGAAACAATCGATTCCGAGAACACACCCTGAGATTTGAGTATTATTTTTACTCCCAACCTTCAAGCTGGTACCTATTTACTGAGTACAATACATCAAAAGCTCGGTAACATAATACCGGTGGCAGTGGACGGCGAATAATTTCTCGCAATGCATTATGAACGTTTTTGCCGACCGTACTTGTCTGCGGTGCTTCTCGGTTTACCTGGCTTTTGAACATGGCTTTGAACATTATAGATTTTCAATGCGGAACATTTTTGTAATACGATTTCTTTATACCTCACTGGGTTTCTTGAAGATTTATCTACCTAGGTATCTTCTGCCCGTTCTATACCCATTCTATTCTTTGCAAAATAGACATGAGAAAAATATAAATACAATTCCACGGATTAAAGCTATTGTATCCGCTATTTCGATCGTTTTAAATTCTCGTCAAACTTTAAATACGACCTTTTAACAACGCACTTTTCATACGGCGTGAATATTAAGCGCACACGTTTTCAGCACATTTGCATTTTCGACCTTACGCCGAGGACAGAAGGGAATAAAAGCTTATGAATTAAATCCTCTTTGTTTGACATGGAGACATCTGTTTGAGACAACACGCAATACGCTAAAAGGAGGTTGTTTAAAATTCTCGCATACGCATGTCTGGTGACGTCACATCCGGTATGGAGGTGCCGTCTGCCGATGGATGATGTTGTCGATCTCGGCTCGATCGCCTCCTGTCGGCGCGTTTGTTGTTTTGATTTGTAGTGACATCGCGATGTTTTTGCATCTGCGAATTCGATTGTTGCGAGACAGGTTGCATTGAATTCAAGATTGCAATGTCGTCCACTCGAGTCTCATTTATAGCGGTGTATAACTCGAGCAGCCAAGTTGAAGGGGCGGATTGTGAAGCTCAGTGGCATCCGAACAATGCCGAGGAGTCAGTCCGTAGCGCAGTTCTCACAGCTATTTGGTAATTCATCCCCGTCCGAGCCGGTTCCACAAGACCGGTTCCACATCAATGAGTGGCAACCCCTCTCGCGCCGCGCTATCACTTGTCTCAACAATAACTCTAGAGATTTTGACTAACCGTCGTCGGTCGCGTAGAAAAACAAGTCGTCATGTAACTTTGATGTCAGACGTGAACCAGTTTTAGATAGCATATTGCTGCTACTACAATGCTTGAAAACTTTAGATGGTAGCTAGCTTTGATGCAGTAATTTTACCGATATGGGAAGAAAACAATTGCAAATAGCGCATATGCTAGTGGAATGCACTAGGATTGCAGCGTCGGTGGCGGGTGAGGCGAGATTCGCAGCGTGCAGCTCGCGGCGTGCGTTCCGGTCGACGCCACCGCGCTCAGGGTCAAGGCTGGCCCTCCATGCAGCGCTGCGCGCCTGGTGCCTGGTGCCTTGCACTCGCCGGCGAGCGGAAATGGGCCGAGAAAAGCGAAACTGATAGTTGGCCGCTCGAGCAATTTCCCACGCCTGTTGTGTACAACTCGGAGCAATTGCGCGTGCACTAGCTTCATCTATTACGTTCGTTCGCTTACGACCCGGGCGAAGTTGAACCGCTCGCAGAGCGCCGTCACGGTGGCCGGGGCATAAAAGCTCCGTTGAGACTATAAATGTCAGCTCTCCGTTCAACGATCGCTAAATTGATTGTTAACGTTCGACTGCTATTACGATAACAAGATTACACAAATCTCCTGTTCGTTGACAATTTTTGAATGAACTACTCTGGCGGTAAAAAATAAACGAGCGCACTGTGTCCCGCGCGGACTCATCCCGAAATTCCAGGGCCCCATTTTTTGTATGTTGTCTTGACAGATGCATTCTGGGATGCCGCTAACCGCATCTTGCGTCCTTATCGCACGGGAATTAGTTGTTACGAGAGCGTCTACTACGACGAATTTGAGGGTTATTTTGAGGTGCATTTCTCCGTCCCTGTCTATCCCGGTGGCGCCAGCGCCCGGCGAGAGGAGGCGAGTCGCGTCGCTTATGTTTATATAGCGCACCTCGTAACAGCATTCTTAAACGCTACCACTTTTTGTTCGGGATACACACGAGTCTAGCTGAAATCATATCCATAACCCGTTGCGAAAGAAGCGTGCGTGACGTCACGGTGTGAGGCACCCCCAGGTCTGCGAAACTTAGGGAGCCTAATGAATGACTTCCTAATTGCCGCCGCGGCACGAATAAGCTGTAATCCGGCGCGAAAACTGCCCGCCGTTTAATTGTGGACCTTGAGCCGTTCTGCTCCTGAGCTTCAAATCGTATGTCAATCGTCTCGCGACAGCACTCGTGGTCGCGAGTGGCCTCCCTCGAGGAACAAAGCTCCAACACTTCTGATGATGCGTGTCGAATCCGTCCTTATTACGTCGTGATTAGCCACATTTCTCTGATGCGGGGGGGAGCAGTTGCGACGTTCTATTTATGGAGTTCTAGTTGATGCTTTATAGAGCGACAAGTCTATACGCTTCCCGCACTAATGTTGACAACAATCCATCTCGGGCTGTCACCCGGCGCCGCGAATTAGACTCACTCCCATTTCGATTTACCAGGAGTCGGTAATCAGTGGTAATTCTGCCTTTAATATTCTCGGACACAAGCGGCTAAGCGAGATTAATTTCAGACCAAGATTGTGTTGGACTAGATTATTGTCGCGAGGAAAAAATCACGTGTTTTTGTTGCGAAGTTTAATGACAGGATACAATGTGCGCGCGCAGATGTGGCCGCTGTCGCCATGAAGAGATGCTGCCTGTTGCCACATGTGGCCGGCGTGTTTACTGAGCACAGAACAAATGTCAAATAATAGAAATTATCTTTGCGCTTGGCGCCATTCATATACATAACATATGATCACAATTCCAGCATGAGTAATAGAGTTACAATTTTGGTAACTACAATTTTGTCGATATTACGTCCACTACACATCTATTTTAAAATTTAAATCAGACAATACACCAGAATAATAAAAAATACAACAAACATTCAAATCGTTTAGGACGTCCTAGTTAAGGATCTTTTATCTGTCTCTTTTTTGTCCTAGTTCTTTTTGAATTGGAAATTCGACCGTTCAAATTCATAATTTCAGAAAGAGCTAGCAGTCAATTAGCTACCTCCGACAGCATTGAAAGCGTCGCCATGTGGTAAGCAACCGTCACTGGTAACACCTGCCAACCGACTCCAACCGTCTTGGGGGACTGCTCTTTGTAAACCAGCTACTTACCTTACCGTATTACCAGTTACAAGCATTTACGTTGTTAAACGCTATGATATCCATTCAACAATTTTTATTTCAAGGGGTCCCATAGCTTCATAAAATGTGCTTTTCTTTATGATTATCATACTTACTGATTTAACTTGTTGTGTAGACATGTCAAAAGTAAGTTGGTCGAAAACTACTCTTGAAAAAATTACTTCAAACCAAAATTCAATCAGTTTGATCTTCACACCTTTCGCACTGTTTCTGTATTCACGTCCCAATAATTTCATGTCATAAAATCAATTAACAGTTTTAACGTGTAAATAATCAGCTACTTCAATGGTCAGGCCTTGAAGACAAGTTCAATATTCTGTACAATTACCGTTGGTAACCAGCTATCGAATGCCGCTGGGCCACTTTTATAATAACACAAAAAGAACTTGAAGCAGGTGTAGTGAATACTGCATACTTGCAACCTCCTTGCCCACATATCCAACTATTTAAAGACTAAAAACTCTTTTTCATTGAACTATTTAAAGACGAACTAGGTCCTTCATTATCTGCAATTCCGTTGCTTGCTTTGCCATTTAATTGATCATGTTTAACTTGACTTCAATAATGATTGGATATGAAGATGGTTTCTTCATTAAATATTTTGTTTACCGATTGGTTCCTTAGATGACGATTGAAATATTGAACTTGTAATTTCAGAGATTGATACAAAAACTTTTTACAAATCTAAATCAAGTCAATCATGAGCGAAAAAGATTTTCTTTCACAAAATCAGTACACAATGAACCTAACCTATACACATGTATGTATACTAGTGGATAACCGTTCTATTAACCTAACTTATATATTTAACAACATTATTGTCGTTTAACTGCGTGGCGGGCGCGACTCGCTGAGTCCCTCTTGTTATCCAATCGAATCAGTTAAAAGGGCAACGGCTATGGCCAACGTTAAAAGTAAAAGAATCGAATTTGTTTTTTTTTTATGTTGGCAGTGGAAGGAAGTTGCTGATTTGGTCGCGTCTGTTGGTGAAACAGGGTTACTCTTATTGAGATTCAGTTATTTATGCGGCCTTGGATTTAGTATCATCATTATCTTTAGACTTAGTCAAGTCTGACTGAAATAGTACAAAATTGTTTTGTAAGGTTTTATTATTGAAACCCTTTTTTCAGTGTTTCTTTTCTCACAGCTTGCTCTCATTTATTAGCTTGATTCGGTCTTCTTTGAATTTTTCTAAGTTTTTTAAGTTAAGAAAGTTCATCATATCCTATTAATTGAAAACCATTGTTTTCAAACGCCAATAACTATATCTACATGTTTGTTGGTATCCGTTGAAGTGTCCCCAACCGCCGTGACAGCTGCGTAGTCCGTTGTAACGTCAGAGTCGTTACCTCGTTACAACTAAACAACGTAACGATTATCACAGGTGCTATTTATACGATTGCTCTAAGTAAAAAGCTATTTTAGTTCTGTATTTATGTAATCTCTATGATTTCCATTATATTTAGTAAAATAAAATTTTTGATACATTCTCTCAAGAAAAAAATATAGATTGTCACGGTTTCCCACAGAGAAAAAGAAATATTTCATAATGAAAATGATGAGTGATGCTGATCACAAACGATACAGACTTACTTAATATATTTATAAAAGTATATTTTTTTTGCTAGAATATTTGTCTCAAAGACCCATCTTGTCTCCGTTATACTAGATAAACACTCTGTCTGCCAACTTTCAAATCTCCAGGGTTACCTTTTCACCATAATAGCATTTTACAAGTTTATCTCTCTCTACTTGGAACTGAACTCTTTACTTCTCTGAAGCCAATAAAAAGTTTTAGAACTGCCATATGTGTGTGGGAATTCTAAAGATCCATTTTTCAACTTGCTATTTACCTGGATATTGATGTGTCTTTTATATACGTATGTATATTGTTTTGGCTTAAATACAATTTTTATTTATTTGTTTAGATTATTATTTGTCTGGCTAAAATAAAGGTAAAGTTAGTCTAGCATAGAACTACATAGGACTTTATGTCCAATTCCATCTATTCAGTGAAATCTTTTGCAATCTGTACAAATTTCTCATCTTCTCGTTTCATATTTTTTCCTTTCTTCATTCAGATTATGTTTTATTTTGTCTTTATATAGGTATGAAGTTTCCAATCAATGCTTACTAAACTCGCCAAGAATCCCTCCTAGTATGAATCACATGCGCCGGAGTGCGATTTCTGCAGGACGTGGGGTTATCGCTCTATCGCAGCGGAAACTACGTCAGTACTGACAGGATTCCCTGCTGCAAGGGCATACTCAAGTAGACTGCTTATTTATTCTAGGCGACTGGGACAAGTTGTAGGATCTTTCATTTTCGGTCTGAGGATTAGTTGATTGATTTGTAATCTGATACTTTCGTTTAGAATTGCTAACGTCTGAAAAGCGTCCTTTGTCAGCAAACCAATATCCAAAACAAAAGCGAGAAGTCCATTTTGTTTACCTATTATTACTAAATACCAGTCGAAATAAAAAAGTCAGGTACAGAGGATTTACTAGGTACTGATTACTTTGACGCTTCCAACAATTGAAACCTATTAGTTTTTAACTAAACTGTTTTTACAACAGCAAAACTTTTGTGAACCCCAAGAACAATGAGAAACTACAATTTTGACGCATCGTCCATGCAATCCCATTTGTGCTCGAACAATGCTATCTAAAGCTAACACTTGGCAATAAATGCATCTTAAAAAAAACCTAACACTTGCCAACAAAGGAGAAACATAACTGTATCTTTAGAAATGACCGAAAAGGCTCGTCCAAAAGGCGCGGGTATAAATTTCCGTGAACGACCCTACCTGGCGACTACCTGCACTAATCAGGCTCCTTTCCACCGATAAATTAAATTCCAGTTTTAAAGGATTTATGGTCATTATAACGTTTCTTACCGACTGATACCAATGTCTGGAAGCACACTCAATCAGATATAAACTCGCGAATTTTACTGTTCCGCGAATGTCTGAATGACTTAATTGAAGCGTATATTGCACTTTATTAATGCTAAAATGAATGGTGATTAACAATTAAAATGCTCTTAACATCAAAAGTATCTGGGGATATTTGAGGTTGTTTTGATAAATAATTAATTTTATTATTTCTTATTGATACGCAAACTGTTTTTGTTTTTACACCATTGCTACGATTTAATGTCGTTTTAGCCGATCTACGGTTTTACCTATTTTTGTTTATTTTGCACCCAGTTCTTTATAGAACGTATGGAACCAGATATTGGTGTTAAAATATCGAACATCGATCGCGTGTCTAGGCTTCTGTTAAACTGATCGAGTTACGAAAAAAATACCATTTGCGTGAATAAATTAAATATTATGGGTAAGTCGAGCAAATTGCCGTGGAGACTAGTTTTGGTCTATTTAATAAATTACGGGCGGTACTCGCGTTGATTCGTGCCCTTGAACTTTGCCGATAAAGGTGAGGTTACGTATATATTTCGAATAATAATTATATAGTAAATTACTAACAGCCATAGTTTTTTGCAGCGTGGATGTTTTCAACAGCAACGTGTGAAACTTGTCGAGTACCTACCAGGGTCTCATAAAGCGAGAGCAGCTACAAAGAGCGTAGTGGGTGGCTCGCGTAAGCCGATCCATCTCTCGTGGAAATGTGCTCAAAGCCCCATATCGAGTTCCGATGCGTGTGGAACCTTTAGATTTTCGCTCCGTATGCCGGTACATTATTCGCGTCGTTAATTATTGTGTAAAGAAGTTAACTCAGACCACCTGTCGCCACACTGGTTGTAATTAAAGATTGCTCGTATAAAGAAGTCCTGAAGCTGACTGGTTCACCTTCGATTTGGTTGTTTTTATTCTGTAAATGATTGTTGAGATGTGTGTCTGGAGTCGTGGAACCGACTCGTTCCGCTAGAGGCGGCCGCAGCTGGCGGAAGGGCGCCATCTGCCGACCTCCCCGGAAATGCAATTTAGTTTTGTTTTCAATTTCGAATCGATCGATCTTCGAAATTCGAAAAACAGTGTTGCGACAGTCTTTTATTTAGTTGCAATTGAGACGTTAATAGGAGCGATTGTAGCCAATAGGAACATAGTTGTTAGTTGTCATTTTGCGGTGACGGTCACGTGCGAGCGTAGAAATGTGTAACGGATGTAAACGTTAAAAATATCGTCTTAGTAATGGTATTAATTTAATTTCTGTCAAATGTTGTTGTAACTTCAAACGAGTTATATTAATATGTTACAAACATCAGTCCTTTGCCATTTAAAACAACGTGCATTTCCTCACGGAGAGTCATTAGCCCGCTGCATCTGCCGCAGCACCTGTCGATTTTTTTAACATTCAAACATTATAGAACCCAAAAAGCGATCCGAAGATCAAGATAACTCGCCGAAGCCATTCGTCCCTTCTGAGAAAGGTGACTTTCGCGTCGACAATGCCGAGAGACACCCAAAAAGAGCCAAAAGCGTCCATATTCTTAACCGAGCCGATCAATCTTCTTAATAGATTTTTTGCGTTAATTCTCCATTTAATCTGGTATTCAAAGGCATATTTACGGGGGCGATTACTTAAACGATGCGCGTCTTAAGTTCATTTGCATGGCAATTGACACCCGAGGCGACAGCTCTCCTTTATTCTGCTGTTTTTGGAACAACTGCTACAGCCCGCAGCTACAGCGGCCGCATTGCCCAATGTCTCCGTTTGTATTCAACGTCAATCAATTTTCAGAAACCTCTCAACTTTCTATATTATCCTGAAGCTACACACTGTCCACTAGTTAAAATTAAAAATAAAATATTTTGTTATGTTGTGCTCGTTGTACAAAGTTTTTTGCTTCGAAACTAAAATAAGACGGTGTCTTATTAAAGTCATTACATACAGTGTTAAACTTATTTTGTCCTTTAATGGTTGCATTAAAACTATAGTTGTACACGATTGTATCGTGGGAGTGCATTCGGAAAGCGAGAGCGGCGGGGTGGCATTCCAACAGTCCAGAACATCGAGCCGAGAAGACAATCGATTATTTCGCGACAATCGATTTTGAACTGCATATTTTATTCGATTTCAATAAATAAAATAAGAAAAATTGGCATCGCAAGACAGTTTCTTCTGAATACATATTTTCAACGAACTTCAACGATGCTCTGAATTCGGATTTTTTTTTTCTCGGTTCATTCGAAGTGACCGGATGCGGCATCAAACATGCGATCTTGACAAGAAAATTACGGTTCTACTTAATACCCCGAAATCGAAAGTTTAGTTTCCGTTTCCATCAACAACACAACAGTATGTTAAATAGTATTTAGTTAACTATAGCAATGCTAAATGGCTAACCTTTCCGGCGGCTGTATTGAACAGTTTTATTATAATTGGCATACCGGTCAACGCTTCTTGGAAATTGGCTTTTTTCTCGTTTATTTCCAACATTAAAACGATCTTGTTTTTGCGCAGGAATCATTCGAATGGACCTTTGTTCTCCTCCATATTGTTTTAATGTCCATTCGTCGATTGGTCCAGGGTACCGCGGAATTGAGTAATAATTGTGTGATCTATTTATTAAATCTTATAAAAATCTGGAACGGGGTTCTAATAAGAATGGATTTAATTCTGTTTCTTCTAATAATAAGAATCGAAATGGAAATCGATTGTGGTAGCTACGTTCAACTGTATTCAACTGGATGTAATGTTTAATTGAGCGGCGCGGCGCGGGGTGTTGACACAGAAACACAGTGGAGTAATTAGGGGTGAAGGAGTGAGGTGAGTGTGTCCCGGGGGAACACACAGCTGACAGCGGCCGGCACTCGACCGGGAAATGTATGCACCTATCAATACCCTACCAACCACCGTGACAAATTACCATAAATCTCAATAAAATTAATAAAAAATACAAAAAAAAACACTAACGACCAGACGGCATCCATAAATCAAGTTTTTAATTATCTCCCAAGGGAGACAAAATCTTTGCAACCGTTTCTAAATACAAAGGCAATAAATAACGCGTACGATATTTGAGGTATGTCCGCTGGAGTCATTTGAATGCCGACATTTTTTGGAGGAATCTATCGAGGTTTCCGATGAATTATTCCGATTCTGACGCGACCGACTCTATATTCGAAGGAGTATCGCACGGTTTAGGACAAATCGGGTCGGTCGGTGGCCATGTTAGCGTGACCTTCCCGTCTTCTCGGATGTCTCGCGCCGCGGGCTATTGTGTGCGCGAGTAGAGGTCACACATGGCTGGTGGGCTGCGCTGCATAGCACACCGACGCTGTTTGATCTGACCGGCGCCTATAAGTAATATATTTATTTCACATAAAATTTCGGCATCGCACAAAACGATTCTCAAATTCATTTCGATGTTTATCGGTTAAGCCGAAAAACTAATAAAACAGCAGTCGGGCAGAACTACTATGAATTAGGTCTAATGTGTCAGCGGCCATTTATCACAACGTGGAAACAAAATAAAAGCATGCGGCGACTCTTCGCTAATTAGATACTTAATAACAATTTGTTTGCTATTTTTACCTATTGGATGGAATAACTCGTCCCATTAAACATTTCTATCATTTAAGAATAAAGAAAATAATAAGAAAATCTGGAGTCCAATAAGACTTCTAGTATTATGCTAAGTCCAATCAAAACACCTATTATTTAATGGAAAATTCCAAAATTATGCTTAGTAATAAAATGTGAATACTTTTTGCTCCAATCATTGAGTGAGCTAGTGTTTAGTCTGTCCCTGGTCGTAGATCAAAGTGTTTGCCGCCCAGTTGACAGATACATATTTTTTGATATTTCGATCACTGCATTAATTATCATGCACGGACGGTTTATTCGCCGGTGGCCTGGTTTTTATCCAAAGTGACTCGTAAGTGACTTTGGAGCGAACTCGGTGGTCTGCCACCTGGCGGACGTCTGCCGAACCCGGAAAGTGAAATGTCAATTTTATACACTACGCATCGTCAGGTCTGATTTGAAAACTTGGGTAGATAAGTAGTTTATATTTGCTCGATTAGTTGTGAAATGATTCGATTAAGTAGAAGCTAATTCGATGCCCGGAATTGCGCGGGATGTGTCGGAAGTGGCGCTGCATGGCGGTCACGTGCATGGTACATTCCTAATTCGAATAATGGTTTACGGTCGAGTTGTCGCGCGCCCTCTCTGGGTTGCCAACCTCCCGCCGCCAGCTCCCAGTACATTGCACTTTGTTACAAAATAATACCAACACTACTTTTTGTCATGTTTTGCACATAATTAAGAATGCATTTTTGGCCTGACCGCGACCTTATCGTCGCAGTTAATTAATTTTTAAATCGGATGCTTTTATCGGTCGTTTTATTTGTTTCGCCGAATATGTTGTCTTCTCCTAATTTATTATGTTTGCGGAGCTAATTTTTTGGTCGGTAACAAATAGCTCGTTTAAATTAAGCTACCTATAATGTGTTATTGAGATTCCAACACACGACGCTTTGTGTTATTTAATGGGAGCGTTCGTTTCGGGTGACTCCGGCGACCTAAACACGACCTCTCGCAAATAGAAATAAAGCTGTCCATTCATGACATCTCGTCTAACCTTGAACTAGTTTAATCTGGCGCGAGCAAATCTAGCAGACATGGCAACACCGACCCCCCGAATACAGAAAAAAACCTAATTTGCAATACCGCTTAGAGCAAGCCGTTATTATCGTATTACCATAATATACCATTATCCCCTCGCTTGAATTAATACTATGGTTAATCTAAACTTGTTAGTTACCAACCGAACTTTATGAAAGGTCCATAAATACCTTGAGTTTTGGGATTCCGGAAGATCGTTCAAAAGTAATTTTATGGCAGACATGATTATTAAATTTCAATCTGGCACGATAATCCATCACGTTTAATAATTATTTGCTATAAAATAGAAGTATTTTATTGAGTGGTCAATTCGGCCAATCAGAGCCTCGCTCGCTCGCGTTTATGTCTTTTATTCGGAGACTTATTAAGGGTTACTTGCGATGTAACTTTTTAAACTAATAATTAGCACCTCCTTCAGTTAATTTAATTAAAAATTAACACACTGGTAACTACGTGAATGTAATATCAATAAATGTTTATGATACACTTATATTAATTAATGCTTTGGATATACATTCGTGAGAGTTGTACGGGTACCCTATGATTACGGTGTGTGATGTATATGGGTCACGAGCGAGTTTTTTGTGTGATCGATCAAAGTGAATTAGTTGGTGGGGTATTTCCATAGATGGCGTCACCGTCGGTGCAACATGCGCTGCGCACTGCACACTGTCGTTCACACGCGACTCGATGATGTAGGTCCTAATCGCCACAAATAACAACCATCAACCGTACACATACAAAAAACATTAATCTTAATTCTCCGTTACGATAAATTCTAATTTTTTACCTCGACCAACTATGAGAAACTGTCGGATGATATATAGCGATCTAATTAGAAGCCCCTTTTTTGTGGCCATTTACCGATCAATAAATAAATACCTAAATTGGGATAGCATACATAGGTATCGAATTAAGTGCTATATACTTCACATGTCCGAATAAGTAGTTATTTGTACAATATAATGACAGGTTTGGTGATTGCCTCGGCGTTGTATTGTAATTATGAATCATAAACAAAGAGTTCTTAGTCGGCGCGCAAAAAACCACCGATAGGTAATCGGTTCACAGCAATTAACTTATCAGACATTATTTAGTGTTGAAGGTCGCTCTAATACACGACTCGATACAGTTCCTATCAACTGTCAGTCTACAATCGAACTACTGGTAGGACTAGTTGGAATAAACCCTTTAATTTGACCATAAATACAGAGTGGAATCGAATTCATTTAATATAAATCCATGATTAAAGAAATAAAAATGCTATGGATAATCAATATTAAAAGTATATAATGCTTATGGTAGATTACTTAATTTGTAAAAATGCAAAACGAAAATTATCTGCTTTGTGTAACTCCAAAGATATCCCCGAGAACATGTGACCGCGAGGTGTAAAGCAGCTTGCGTGTTCCAATCCGAGCCGTATTGAGTATCGATACAATAAAACGAACGCGTCCATTTATTTCTTTTTAAATTACCACCGAACAAAAGAGTTCGGTAAACGACATCTTTTAGTGCCTTTACCGGCGATGTAATTTTGTGCGGAGATTGCTGTATGCCTTTATTACTCGCGCGGTATCGCTTCAAAAAGAACTGCTGGAAATTTCGCTAACAATAATGATGGAAATCATCATTATGGTGTTTAACAGTGATTTGAGAGATGACTAGGGTAGCATGTTTAACATAGAGGAACCTGTTGTGCCTCGCTCCCACACTTGTGAGGCTGCGCTGCGGTAACGACCTGCTTGATACATCGCTTCATCCGATACTCTGATATCGCCTCGCGCCTATGCACTCCTAGTCCCTCACCGCAATGTGGTGATCTATGTACTAGGGAAGTACCAGGGCTGCAGAGTCTGCGTTTATATACCTTCTGCAAGCGTTATGTAAGACTGATAAACAAAATGCAAGCGCAGTTCATTCTTAGAACTGCATCTATATCAAATTCATGGGAAACTTGTGTCATTATTTTATGTCATACGTAACAAGTTTGCTTATTGTCACCCGAGTAGTGGCCAAGCGTGAACCTATCAGTAGTAAGAACTTTTCAACCGAAATGCAATAAATGGTAAAAAAATGATGCATTTAGGGCGTGTCTCAGCCTGCACTTTTCCTTTGTTTCGAAGTTGGATAAAAGCCTCGCATTGACCTCAAGCCCAAAGGAAATCAACGATTACATTGCGGTTTCCTTTCCATCCCAATATTACGAAAGCTCACAGAATAATGGCCTGAGAAATCGTTACATTCATATAAAACATGAGCTTTAAAAAAAACATATGTCTATACGTGTAGCAATAAAATAAAATTTTGGGTTGGAATATACCACTCAGTAAACTTGCTAAAATGCTCCTCAAATATATGTATTTGTTTTGCCAATAGGCTTTTGTTATTACAAAACGTCTTGTATACTTGTCATAGTCAAACACTTTCATTCTTACGTTACATAGTAATATTGCTAGCCATGACATCTATCGAAGGCAAAAGTTTACAAACACACATACAAGTTGCATTATACATACATACATATAACCGAAGGCATCCGGTGCGTGCTTTCTGTGGAGCGGCGGATGTGCTGCGGTCGATGCAATTGCACAACTCCTGCGCAGTCATGGCGCCCTGGTACTTACTATTGCAGATAGGATACGGAAATGTTTGGGGAGTTGATGTATGTCTTAGTAATTAAATGTTGCCAGATTGCAAAGAAAGGTTTTGAAATTAGAAACTTCTAATTATTAGTCTTATGAGGTCAAAGTCATGCAATAGAAGAGATTAGTCATATGTACAAGTTATAAGTTGCTTATTTTGGATTTCGATAATTTCCTAAAGTAATTAAACATGTATTAAAATTCCAAAAACGCTAATACATATGAGTGACTACATAATATGATTGTTATTAAATATTTTGTTACAGTGCAAAGGTTACACTGATTACTTCTGAGAAACATTCCTACATCATTTATTAATCTTGATAGGAAAGGTCGGTGTTAGGCATCAAAATGCATACATAATTACATACTAGGTATCATTTTTGCAGAATTGCATGTCTAGTCTAAATAGTAATTATAGTTTAGTTTTTGCATCATAGATTCATATAGGAACATACAGCTATAATTTTAACCGTATATGTTACAGTATACTGTTATTAAATAAACGCTTTTCGTTAAATCTTTTATGTATTAGATTAAGTTTTATAAAGTTTGCAATTTTAATTTCAAGAGTTAATCATTTATTAATTAATCGTATGGGATTTATATTTCACAGTTTGATAGTTTTTAAATTGTCTATACGCAAACGTTGGCTTCCAAATAACGACTTTCAACTAGGAAGTTATAATAACAAACTAACACTATACTTCATTAAAATAGGAATAAACCCGTAAAGTATTTTAATAAGAAAATAGACCACATTTTTATAAGCAGCTGCAGTCATTGTGCGACATTTATCAAAGCAATTTGCATAATACCTTCTTACAAATAAGCTTGATTACTTCATTCCATACTATTTGTTTTATTCCGACCTACCTCAGCGCGCGTGGGATGCGGCCTTCTTATACTGGGCTATTTGAAACTTATATAATATGTTTTTAAGGTTACCAATGTAAAAAAAGACACAAAAATATAGAATTTAGATAAATGTATACTTTCATTTTTATCATATTTTTAATACGATTTATCTTAAAATAAAAAATCAATTTAAAGGCCCCCTTAGAGGCGATCTGAATATCTCTACACCAGAGTTGGCCACTCTCATAAGAACTTACATTTTTATCAACAGCTTCTGTAAATATATGTATACTGCTACGTACAAAAAATCCGTCTATCCATGTCCAAATTTATGGCAAAGGAAATATTGTTGTCTAAAATTTGTAGAACAAAATGTTGCTAAAAGTAATAAAGCTATAAATAAATACACATTCCCGGGACATTGCACAAAGCGCCATCTAGCCACACACTAAGCAAACGCTTGTGTAGTGAGTACTAGATAACGGATATATTATAATACTTATATAAGTACTTAAAAAGCTAAAATATTTTCATAGCTGCTATCAAAAGATTTTGTAAAACTCACCAGTTAATAATAACCGTGTATATGTTATTTATGCATTTATAAATAGCTCCATCATAAGCTTGGGCGTTTAAATCAATCACTTATATTGTATTTATTGTTATCAGCGTGAACTTTTCGGCCCCAATTGTAATGTCGTTTGACTCACTTGAAAATGTTATTTAAGATATGAGTTTTCTGATGACAATTCTCAACTTCGACGATTTATTTTGCATATTGAGCACTAGCTACTAGTTTATTTTATTATGCATAAACAAATACGAAATTTCAATATCTCTAACGCGGGTCTTTACTTTTAAAGGCTAAGTGCGCCAAATTTTGTGGCTGTTTTCACTATTTGACCATAATTGTCTTGTAATAAATAGAATAGATTCTTAGATTGTTACATATCTCTGTTTGTTATGTTTTTACGATAAGCCTCACAGCTGATCAAATCCTATTGTTTTAAGGCAAGTGCTATCGTTCGCAAAACTTGGCCTTGCTGTTATTTAGCTCAGTTGTGCTATTTTTGTGACAGCAGGGTCAGTGTTACGCAAGGGCCTATAAATAAGGGTCGATAATACCGGTTTATTTATTTACTTCGGCCGCGTGTTATCAATACTAGTCAATAAATAGCCAGTTCTTTCAGACGAAGTGAGAGTCGTTGACTTATTGCTCGCAGAGGTCAGCAGCTACCGATAACAATGTCAATGTAATTAATGGCTCGAGATTCCTGTTTATCGCGATTCATTATACCTATGGCAGTAATCTCGCTGCGATCTCGTCGGTCTAATTTAGCAGCGTCTCCGCCGCGGGCATTGTTTCTCAGGAAAAATAAAAGTGGACTGGTCTCGCGACCTCAACGCCCTCGCTTTTTTAGAGGTCTAGGTTTTGTAACGGTGAGCGTCACATTTGCCGCCGGCCGCCGTCATCTCTAATACTCCCGATGCGATGGTTCATAAATTTACAAGGCGGTGCATGTGACCGCTTTTTACCTCGCGACCGACGTCTGGGAATCCGCAACAAAGAGCGGCCACATTCCGATTTGCATTCCCCATCCTCGTGGCTCCCGGAGACAGTTTAAAGTTTTCAAAATTGGAACCGATCGAACGAGAACCGAAGTCGTATTGTGGTCGCAGTCGGTTTAATTGAGCTTTGAGTTTCTCACGAGTTAAATAAGCTTACGAACGTTTCGCTGAAACGCGAGCCCTTTGTGCGTACCTTCGTGACGCAACTGTTGTTGAAAATTGCGGGCTTTGTACTGGAGTGACCTACTTCCGCCGCCATAAACAGCCCCATCAAATACCGACACTTTCGGGTTGAAAGTCGAGCGAGTGTGGTTTTTAAGTAACGCGAGGTCCGTTGCATGCCGGGGTTTACGAGCGCCGGCCGAAGGCTGACAGACGGCTCGTAAAAGAACTGATTTTATTTCTTATTGTTCGCGAAATCTAATTGAAGTCGGCAAGGGCTGGCGCGGCCACACGAGCTTTACGCGAATTTAATTTAACTGCGGCTGGAACGCCCAAATATGTCTCCCCGACGATAATAATCATCTGAAAGGCGTTCGTTGCTTTTTATCACACATTAAACTTTAATATGCGTGTGTGTACATTCATCGAGCATTGATCAGTCTCATACCTCGATTTCGATCATAAAATCTAATTTCTAAATATAAAATATGCTTGATCCTGAAAACCGCGAGAGAAGCCGCGTGAAACAACTAGTTATCGTTCTAGAGCAATTCAACATGTTTGAAACCACTTATTAATGCGTGAATATTTTTTATTTTTTGTTTTAACAATTACTACGATACGTGACCACACCCAATCAGTCAATTTAACTTTCAATAGCGCGTAATTATATTACCCGTTTAACTCTATTCGATTCATCCCTTGAACTTGTATTGTCTTGAAGTGAAGACAGAAAACAACCCGTACCTGCCGATACACAAAAAATCTTCACATTTTGTTATTTTTATCTACTTCCCAAGTCAGTATTTATTTAAACACTGACTAATCTATCATCTGACACCATAAATCTAAATTTCAATTAGCACAATAAAACATCTCAATTCTAACCACTCGTTGCGGCTCACACATAACGTCATTTTAAATCCACTGACCTCTGTACTAGGCGCTAATAAAACAATAGAATAGATAAGTCTAACATGTCACAGTAATGTTATGCGATTCTGTGTCCCTGGTACAAAGTCATTAAACCTATTAGGAATGTAGTCATCGGACAAGTGTAAGCCTAGTGTACCTAACTCGCTGATTGCCTGACTCACGCATTCCGCCTGCGTAGAACTTTAGTACTTATACTAACTTATAACTATTCTGTACAATTCTCTAGTACTGCGTCATAGTCTACGGAAGCGCTAACTGCCTTTTGAATACGACCAGCTCAGTTTAATCTATGGTAACGCTGACAGTATTTGCATACAGAGCTCAACTAAACTGGTCGCCTGAATAAAATTACACAAGCTTTTCTTGTTAGCCATTTGATAGTTCTCGGAAAACTCGTGGACAGTATTATAAATTGTAATATTTTTCTCGTATCTAAAAAGCGTTTTCCGTGACTTAATTATTTTATTTTAATTATCTATTTAGTGGAGAAAGTGCCTAATTAAATAAATATAACCGATTAATGAACTTCCTTTAAAAGCCTTAAAGTCAAAGCGCGCGTCCGAGACACACGGCCAGCAAGAATGTCAAGTATGAGTCGGCTTCCGATGTTCGACGCATATTCCCGCGACCATTGTCGAAAGAGTTTGTTTTCAATGTGACGTGGTTGTGTACTGAGATACAACATTTTTCTTGTAACGAAGATCTGTAACAATACATCGAATGCGTCATACGAGCTGAAACGTTGTTGCGAAATACCTTTGAATTCTCAAGATTTTCTTATTTCTTTCGAAGCTAAAGCAATATTTATTGAACTCGTAAAGGCCTGCAGGTGGCATTAAACATAAATAATTGTAACTGACAACATAATCTTTAATAACATTACCCTCTTTTGGAGCATACGGCCGCTGATCGAAAAATTAAGGACCATATTCATAATTGCCTATTAAAAATTTATTAGCACCTTGATATGATCGATGTATTAAATTTCTTTTTTTCTTGTTTTCAGGTAAATATGCGTTCCGGTCGTTCACTGCGGTTGGAGTAGGTATTTTATGCGTGAAATATTTGCATGCTGGGGAGCCAAGATAAGGATAAAGATTTATAATGTAGACTCGGTTTGTAAATGGTAACAGAGGTAAATTAAATAATCGCCGGCCATTGTGGTAGTTGGCATCGGGTAATTAATTTGTTTATCGGCCAGCTATCGGGGCAGAGGCCGCCTGCTTTCTTGTGCAGATGCCTTTTTGGGCACAAAACCGAACTCGGCTTTTGTTGTCCGTCTTACTTTATGAGCTGGTAAGAATACGACTCGAAGAATTCTCGCCTCATAATTGTCATGCAAATGAAGCCTGACAAAAAGTTCAGTAATGCCTCGGCCGCTATTTGTGATACCGGAAGACAATGGTAATGAATGCGGGGAGTAATGAAGGAGTGGATGCAACGAACTGACCTAGGCCAAGCGACTCGAAGCTCTTTCTTTAAAGTCAAAATGTAACCGTAACTATGATGCGGACAATCGTTTCCGGCGCCCGTGACGTCACGGCCGTCTCGCCGGTCGCCGCCCCTACTACGTAACCTTGGCGCTGTGGCGGTGAGATGCTCCACGCTCCACACCACGCTGCTTCGAGCCGGCTGCTTTCGTTTTCGTTATTTTTTACCTCTTTTAAATCTCATTTTTGATAATGAATCAACCGCTTGACAACAAACTTAACAGAAGCTTGGCTGTTTCTCTGGCAATTTGAGGAAAAATGTTTCGTGCATAGATGCATTTTATTCGGACGGACGGATGTTCAAAATTATATAAATCGAATGCCACTTAGGTATAATGCTAAATAAAAGCAAAATGATAGGTAATTTTTCACACGATCCACGAGAGCATAGTTGCCCTAAGCGCGACGTGGCAGGGTGAGCGAACTCGAAACCTGTAATTTTGGACCGCAAAAGGAACAAAACGCATTCAGATCAGTGATTAAAAACCTTTGTCGGTTCTACTAATATTTATATTATTTTCGCAACGCGGCCGACATCTAATTGGCTCTCGTATATTTGATGTAGGTTGGAGCTGACCGCGGCGCCGACCACCGACGCTTCATTAGTTTTCCTGGTAAAGAAATCATAAACTACCAATTTTTTACGTCCAGTCGTTTATGTCAAAACGTGACCTCGCGCGTTCGATCCTCGCCGACAAAGCCTAGTGGAAAAATTAAGTTTCTTCGGTTGGTTTGTATATAAACGGTGCGTGACATACGTACGTTTGTATTAATCCGGTTCTGTATATCAATATGGCGATAAAAATAGCGGCAAATTACAACTTTTATTACTTATTACCGAAGGTAGGAATAGGTTTGAGTAACTAGTTCCAACTGGCCGGTAGCCTCGATCGGCTCAAGGTCTGGGATATTGAACCTGGCTCGGTGCAACAGCACGACAAGGCGAGCCGCGAAAGGGACGGATGCACTATCACTCATTGTTATGGGGGATATGTCGCAGGCGGCCACACGCGCGGCTTTCTGATTGATTTTCTTCAATGACTAAACGTACGGCTCCTAATCCGTTCGGTATGCGATGCAAAGCAGGCTGCGGTCGATACGATCCCGTAAGTAAACGCACTTCCTCAAACAAAGTCATGTGGAGAAAACGGGACGGGTGATGGACGACTCGCCCCGGGATGCTGGCGAGACAAGGACAACTATACTCATGACAAGTGCATTCGCCGAAGCGACAGAGATGGTAGAAGTGCATTGCGCTGACGCATCACGATCGTCTGAATACTCGTCTTTTTTTGTGAACACTTCCTGCGAGTATCTGCCGTCTGCGTTTACAATGAAAAGTTTGGTCGAAATGTCGCGCACTCCAATATTCATCAGCGGAGGGCCGTAATTAAATCCGCCGGTCATCTGGTATGGAATTTTTGCTTGTGTTCCCACGCGGTTGATGTCATTTTCATTTATGAATGGCGGCCTTCGGGAGCGCTGTAAGGGCCCGCTGCTGGGTCCAGTGACCCACTGGCCGCCGCGGCCGCTTCCCGTCGCCGACGAATGGTTTTCGCTTCGTCAGCGTCCAACCCGTTCTGCGTCGGCTGCCACAACCACTTGAATGAATATCGATAACGTACACAAATAAATCTCTACGATTTGTAAGTCTGACTTGTGTTGTTCAGGAAGCGTTTGACTAACCGGGTAGATGCAAACGAAGGTAAACTTGCTAAGCGTTCATTGGCATCATTAAAAATAAATAATATCGGTTTTGGAATGTTAGCCGACGCGTCATCTTGCCCTCCCGCCGAGATCGCGTGAACTCTTTATCGGTCGGGTGCTTTAGTGCAATCGTCGTATTTTTATTATGTGTTGGATGATTTCACCTTATTCAGTTTCTCGTCTTCAAAGCTTCTTGTCGCAACTGGAAAACGCAAAAAATTTGGTTTCAATAACCATGCCTACGAAGTTGCGCAACATAAACGTTACACTGAAACATTATAGTCGCTAAGCTTCGATTACCACGTGTCGCGTTATCGCTCCATATCATCGCTTCTAATAATATAGTAGGTAGTTGTAGTTCTCACGACGCCACCACCATGAGCGAGTGCGTTCACACCCATAAACAAAGTGCGCAGTATCGGCCCGAGTATTCCGATCGTAACGTTGGGTCGCAGCTTATTTACACTCGGCAAACATTCTAACAGATAAGCTGTAAACGGATAGGCTGTGCTTCCTACATCTGCCACGACCTTGGCTCCTTCAGGCCGTTGTGTAACCTCCTTATCAGTCATACTTCCCTGGTTGTAGCCACTCGACTCCCCGGCGAATCTTACCCTGTTTTCCTGTCTAGATAACTTATCGCTTCTTATCGAGCAGATGTGTGCCAAGAAAGAGAGGATATCACAACACCTAAACACGTGCTTTACGGATCTATAAAGAAACTACTATAACCCACGAAATTAATGTCTTTCACTATCGTTGAGTTTACGAGAACTAATAAACTAAGCCGCAGCCGCGTGGGTCCCTGTCTGCTCTTGTTAACATAATTACAGAGATTTTGACTGGCTCGACCGGTTTGCCCGTCCAGACGCCCGGTGCTTTTTATCGTTGCGCTCTTAATCAAATTAAGCTTTGTGCGAAAACGAAAGTTTAGACGTTATTAGATAATGAGTTCAAATTCAGCCGCATAGAGACTTGAAATCGAGCATCTGTATGTATATGGATGAGTGATGAGAGGAGCTGGAAACAAGAGCCAAACGACAAAATCCAATATGTTGGTGGTAAACCTTGATGTCATTTAAGTTATGACCATATGATATGGGTTGGGCAGTTCATAAGTGACGCAGCGCTGTGATGTTTCGGTGAGCTTTATTATTCCGGTTATAAATTAAGCGGTACTCGTTAATCGGCCCTTTAATCCGTCTGGGCGTTGACTCCGCGCTGGCTCGCCGTCCGCCTGATGAATGGCTCACTTTATCTCACCAACAAGACATCAAAGTTGTAAAATCTAAATACTAAGCGTCTTCTACACGATGTTTACGTGTGAAAAGCTTACAGTGGTGGTCCGGCGGCGACTCATCGGACAGGAATGTGCTGCATCTCGGGACAGCCTCCGATATAAAAACGTACTCTGAACCATCTCCCATCGCATACCGACTGGCCTCGCAAGGACCCGCGGACTTCAAACGGACGCAACGATATTTACTCGTAGATATCGACGTGAGATAATTCAATAGGATTTTTTGTACGTTATTGTTAGCCTCGAATGATACACTGTTTGAATATTTAGCTATATCCGCTGACTTCACCGCTTATAAAAAATGGCGAATAATTAGTCAATAAAAATTCCGCCGATTATATACGTAGAATAGTTACACGGGTGTTACGTAATTGGAGTAAATGACCTGAGATGTGGTGGTCTGCGGACGAAGGTCTCGGGGGCCACGTGGCCGCAATATGGGTCGCTAACTAATCTAACCAATGTAAAGTACTTGTTGCGATTATTCTTTGTGACGAAATAGGAAGGAGTTTATTCAAATTCGGCCATTAAATTTAAATGAAGCCGTTAACAAAGGCTTCCTGAAGTAAGGTTGTCCAATGGTTTCGTCTATTTGAAGAATTAGATAATGTCACGTGGTAACAACTTTAACGTCAAGCCAAGTGTCTAATAAACTAGATCTGTAAATCTTTATTAGTAAACAATAACAAAGTTAGGTGTGACTATCGGATTGTACCGTAATCATCGCGTTTCGAGTGGGATGTGCGATATTTCGGCGCGGTCCTGGCGGGCGATGGACGGCGTCCTTGACCGACCGTCGCGGCGGCATACACGATGAGTCCGAGTAAACAAATTGAATGAATCGCGTACGCTCACGTATGTGTAAGTACGATTCATGTGTGCGCGCCGTTAACGCACGATAACTCGACAAGCCGTGTTTGACTAACAAGATTACGTTCGCTCCGTATCAGTCGTTACAATAGACTTTCAACGGAAAGCCCGCGGTATCAGTTCTACCGTAGATACTATATCTCCTCTACTTCTATCTTAAAAAAAGGAATCATCCATTTATTAAAAACTCATTTTGTTAATTACTGTATTCATCTTACTACATGAATAAGTCTAAAACAAAACTTTGAATCAACAGATTCAAATTCAGTCACTGTTTAATAAAATAATAATCTAAATAAATTAAAAAATAGTTTAAAAACAGTTGAAAATTAAATCAATTGAATGACTAGTATAATATTACCGAGTATGGTCGAAGCTCAGCTCGCCATCGTGCCGGCGCGTGTGTCCCGTCCAGCGGAAACGTCGCGCGTCACGGCTCGCGAGGCGCCCCTGCGATGCAAGACGATTACAAACAGAATAACAACCAGACCCACTACCGAGAACCAGTACTTACTTACACTTACTAGCAAGTACCTACGTACTTAGGTAGCTACTAGCCAGCTTCTTATTAGCAAGAGTACTTTGATTTACTAGGTTCTCATTATACTCAATATTGAAACCTGAATGGATAGGTCTTCCTTGATTTATAAATATCAAATGTACAATAAAAAAAGCAAATCATTTATCCTGTCGGTGTTTGTGTATCATTTGCAAATCATAACAGGCGTTAGACGTTTGTAGTGATGTCCATAAAGCTGGATCAAGATAATCTTATCGATTAAAGGTTTTGTCGAAATTCTATTGAAACTTTAGATATTTCATGTAACATGTAAAAACCTCTTAATTTACAAAATTATAGTGATCTTTAATAGACAAAACAACCATGATCTTTATTAAAATATTTTTATTATTCTTCGAGCTTCTTCACACCTCAAGTGTTAGTCATCGTGATTGTTATTTAATTCAAATGTTTCAATATAATCTGCTCGGTTTTACCGGATAGAACAATAATCGGCAATAATCGAGCATCGTGTGCTCGGTGCGGTGTAGTGGCGCGGGTCGACGATCGGCCGCGCGACCGATCGCGACTGAAGGTCAAGGCTGGAGCCGATCGAGATCCTACTCGAGTCGCCGCGCACACCACTAGCACCGCGCTCCCCGCGCCCCGCCCCCGCAACGAAAGAAAAAGTGACAGCCAAACCTGAATAGAATGCGAGGACGTATAAAAATGAAAGCACTGTTTATCTTGCGCCCACTAGGCCACTAGTACCATCCGAAATTCGAATCGGGACACCTATTTCTGGCGACAAATCGGAAACGTTTTCGCACGATTCGAAGTGCAGTCGAGTGCCAAAAGATCGATTAAGATTCCTAGCGCTTACCTGGTATTACTCGCCTAGGTGTTAGCGTGTGGGCTTTCAGCAGCCAAGAGCCGACCATTCTATCGAATACTAATTGAATCGTTTCGGGTTTCCTGTTTGAATTCGATACTTTTACGATGTTAAATCGTTCCGAAAACTCGCGGTAATCGTCGCGGGCGGCGGAATGGAAACGTCAGTGCAAAAACTTTGCTTCTCCGAAGTTGAAACAACGAAGGCTCGTGCAACAACGAAACAACGCTCTGCTTATTTTATTATTAATCGTTTAGCTTTGTTTTCGAAGTTCGAAGCCTAATTAAAATGTTGGAATTGCATCGTCTGGTCGCTCCACGATCGTATCAATTTTGTTTAATGAGTTATTTCGCCGGCCAGTGTGTGTGAGATGACCGGACCGGTCATCTGCTCACATAAACTGCACCTCTTTACAGCTTCTCATTAACAAATACTTTAAAAATGATATCGAGTCGTGTTGAGGACCTCATTTGTAAGCAAATACGAGGAGCTAATTTGGAATTCTTGAACGGTTAATTTGACAATTGAATTAAATCGGTATTTTGACATTATGCTGTGAGTGGTGATACGTTGTTATAGGTTCGGTTGATGGCTTACAAGGATATATCGGCGGTTGATAATCACCATATGTTGGTAATAAAGTCGATTGACTATGGACGTTTTTTGTTTAAACACGTCGAAGCCTAAATACTTGTATATGTATGTTATAGTGTATAGTAGTGTGCGTGCAGTAAATGGGATATAATATTTTCACAGTTTGATGTGATTGGCCACGCGCCGGTGAAGGCTCCAGGAATGTGGTACATCCTTCATACAACTACTTATGTAGCACTTGTTCAGGGACGTTAATGCTCCCACTTTAACCATGTTGAATTCTTTGTTTCTTTATGTTTTTAATCTAGTTCTAGTTTCTCTTGAAGGACTTAAGATATTGGATTTATGTAGAAAAACCAAATTATTTATAATGGTTTATGTTAGATAATGGGTTTTCAAAGTCAAGTTTGCTTTAGTTTTTCTCCTGAATGCTGAACTATACAATAGTCTTCCCTGTAAATCAGTTTTCAAATACTATTCTTAGCAAATATCTTTTCATCTGTCATTTCTATCTGGAGCATTTCGCGGTCTACATTTCCTTGAATAGGTTCCTCTGTGTAGCGACTGATGATAGATTATTTCACAAATGTCACCCATACCAACGTCTTTCATTTGAAGCAAGAACTTACACCAATATGTTGCCTCAAAGTTTCATCTGACCATCGAGCTTGTAATCTGGGCTTTTTTACATCGTTGGTCTTACCACTACAAGTTTACTGGACATCTCATTCTAGACATTGTTGAGTATACAAGCTAATAAACTAAGCTTAACAATTATTGAATGGTTGTTAAGTTGCTCTTCCTATAGGATTCAGGGTCGATTTTTTCTACTATAGACGATCAATTCTTCTGGATACCTACCGATGATAGAAGCAGCTATATCCCCGCTAGTGTCGGATGCACCTAGCCCAACTAAATGTCAGTCGGTGAGCGTCGCCGCATTTAGGCGCTCCGAAATAGAGCAGCGTTCAACAACCCGCCAGTCCGTCATCCGGCCGGCCGACCTTTACATCGCCGTCTGTGCTCCACATCAACACGGGCGACACAAAACAAACCCGTCGATAGAGCGAGAACATTGCAATGCATTCATAATCACTTCTATAGGTACTAACGAGTCTTTCGTTGCTCCTTACTCTTAATTATCAAATCACTTGTGGCGTCTGTCTGCGTTCAGAATGAAAAATTAACTGCATGTTAGTGTAATCTAATCAAACCTATAGTGTCAAATCTATTTTCAATATTCAATCATCTAAATACGTGTAGTTTTATCCGTTTAAACACAAAAGAAAAGCTAACCGTTTCACATTTATCATATCTCCAAACTTTCGTAAATATAAATGTTATGACAAAGTTGATTATCTCCTAGCTACTAACTCTTGAGTAACAATCGTATTAATTCCGCCCTGTCAAATCAAATTGCAAGTTAATTGAGCGTTTATTTCAGTGAACCGGCCGCATACTCGAATCGATGCAATTTTCGTCTCGTCATAATGACAGTGCAGCAGTAACTGAGACATCAAATAGCTATTATGCTATACCGCATATCAATTGCAGGGTTATATAAAATAAGACTGCGAAAACAGATATAGTATATAAAAAAGGTTTAAGAATTCACTAGTAGTTCCATATGTAGTAGATTGGTTTGCTAAGCGACTGTCAACACCATCCTCTGATGATGGTGATAAAACGAAGCTTCAAAACCGAGAGTATTTGTGGCCATTTCAGACGCTGAAATCACATTGTCCCGGGTTTTCTTACGCCTACTCGTAAAGTTTAGGGACTTGTGAACTGAAGACTCCGCCAAACCGAAATACAGAGTTCGTCATTCTTGTACAAACAAAAACTCCAAGTTTTAAAGTAGGTACTTATTTAATTCCTACAATGTCAAAGGTCCCGTACGTCCTCTCCACTCGCCTAGTTTCACAACTTACAACCAATGTTTGTAAACATTACGTACATTTTTACGCGTTTTTACAACGCCGAGATTTCGTTCAGCTGCTCTTTTATTGCGCAATCTCGCGGGTTTATTACTCCCGCACCTCCGACTGAATTTAGGGCAACTCGCGAATGTCACAGATTTACTCGATGTGTTTGTAAATTAAAGAATTCGGTGTTATATCAAGATTTGGGTTTGAAGCTTTTCCTTTTACGAATGGTGCTTCATACTTAATATTCGAGTAGCTTAAAAACAAGATTGTATACCTACAGATACACTAGGCAATCATGATAACATATGCTACATTCACAAGAATTAATCACATTAATTAGATTGAATCACCAAAGTCGTACTCTCTCGGCTCGCTCTGTGGGCCATCGACATTTGTTTCATAGCTCTGTTATTTCTAGAAACATCTCGGCCGCTAACTTTAGATCGGCTGCAGTATTAGACAACAACACCCGGAGACATCTAACCATTTATTTATACTGGATAGACCAATAAGCATCCAGTTCTATCACGCGTACGTGTCTACGGTCCAATCAGCAAGCAGTTGTCTCTCGTGATATACGTAACTGACCTATCATAGTATACCTATTGGGCATATATGTGAAGGATTTTTTATAACCATGAGGCTTCTAGTAGATGTTTTGATTGCAAGGCTCATTTGCATTCAGAGTCGTTATTGTCGCTAAATAACATCATCTCCCATTCATGTATCAATGATTGGAATCGAGATGAGTAGAGGAGCTTTTCAAGTTCAAGTTAGATATATTTTAAACTCGAGACGCGTTGCGGTGACCTTCTTAATCCACGATGTCAAGAAAACTATAATTTAGTTTTTGACCTCGTCTGTTTTGAACTGAATTCATGATGCAAGCGTAAGCTTAGTAGGTATGGGGCTAGATCGCGCTGTGTGATATGTCCTGAAATATTTTATTTTTTATTTTTATTATTTATCCAAGTCGGTTGATCCATTCGAGTGTGAAGCAAAGATGAACACAAGCAAACTTATTCATAAGTAATTATGTAGTATCACTTCTCATAGAATGCAAGATATTAAGACTAATATAACTTTTTCTTAAAATAAATTAAATCTGCGCTTCAAAAGACATGTTCATATGGCCATGGATGGTGTTTATAAGTTAGTGGAAGTGATCATGAGGTTCAAGCTCGGGTTTCAGAGGCACGTCGTGAAGGCGGGTCGAGCACGTCTCGATGCTGGGACCGTTTTACTGGCTCTCAAGTCACAGGGTGCTTTTATCACTTACTTAGTCTTTCACTTGTTGGGCCTTAAAATGGTTATAACTTACTTCTTTACTTTGTTTGTATTTAAAAATGGTAATGAGTTTCAAGTAAAATTGAAGCGGTCTCTTCTAGGCAAGCGCGCTAGATTGTAGATTATAACGTGAGTTGTAGTCAAGCGTGAGATTATCAAATGTAAAAAAAGAGCTTGAGATGAAAAAGTCATAAATAATGCAATGTTTAAATAAACTCTTTAATAACGTAAGGATAAAGAAGAAAATAATTAAAAAATGTGCCAAAATACAGAAAATAATTAGAAAAATAAACTCAATGCATTCGAGTGACACTTTCATTTCGAGGTTGGTTGACAAAAGCTTTTGTATTCGGCAGCGCAAGCGCAGGCGGGCAGTCTCACAAACAAACTCTTTGTTTCCTTATAATAATATTTGCAAACCAACTGAGACCTCGGTTTCGGATTTACTGACTACATATTGGCACGGCCTGGTTTCTTTTTAATGAACAAAATAAATAATATTGCAAAAAGAATTCGTGGTCAGTACTTATTTACAAAGCTCTGAGTAATGTATTGTTTTACCAAGAAGAGTAGTTAATTATGTATTCAAAGTAATTGCACAAATTATAAAAAAAAACTAGATAGCCTTACGCTTGACTACAACTTGCCTGCTACGATGCAATCTACGCATAATATGTCATACAGGCATTTAACTTTCGGCGATTCCTTTTGTTGTTTATCTCTGTCTAACCACGTTAACACAAAAAAATAAATCCTTGAGTTGTGTTACTTCACCTCCTTGACGAGGATCGTGACTCCCGCGCAAAAATCTAATTAAATAAGTAATGATAAACCTGTAAATAATAAAACCAATATCAAATCTCAAGTGTAGAAATTAAGAAATCAATCTGGCCAAGCAGGTTGTTTTTATACTCAGCAATACTTATTATGAGTAAGCGATTTGTGGTTATTTCAATTGCCTATTGTGTTCAAGATTTGATTGAGTCTAAAATCTGTTGAGTATATTTGTATATGGTATATTTGTAACATAATCCATTCGCCGTATATTTTAATAATAAACATCGTGTTAAAGTTGGGTTTACACTGTCAGATATGATATAGTACATATTTACCTACTTCCGTTTCAAATATGACCATGAAAGTAACGATGTAGGAACTTATTTGTTTAACTCCTAAAATCAATAAATTAGTGATTGTATTTTTCCTCTCAAACCCTTTAGATTTGAGCTTAACTTTTGCATATTTTCTATGTTCAGATGTACAAAAATTCATGAAAACCTTTGGAATAATTAAAACTCGGGATAATCTTCAAATCTACATGTACCTTAGACTGAAGTAAAGCTCATTATCAGGTACTTACACTGAAGTCAAACTATTTAAAAAGAAATATGTATGTGTCTCAATAAAGTTTTTTTTATTTCTATAAACCTGTGCCGATGTGAAGAAAATCTATCAGTTTTCCATCACCACGTGCAAACCACGTGGAAAACGCCCATATAGCTCAGACTGGAGTACCAGGCTAACATAATCGCAAGTCGTCGGTTACTCGACTCTTGCGCAGGGTCATTACCGAATGCGAGTCCAAGGTCAGATCCTATCGTTCAGTTTAACCAAATACGTAGTTAAACTACAATCTTACGCCACCTGGACGGGCTAGAGACATGTGTGTTACTAGGCAAGCTCTGACCACGTGGTCAGATATACATATTGCTGATTTAGGCTAGCCACAAATCGGGGCAACTTGTGGCAAATTTGAGTAGACTCCGAGATATGGTAATTTATATCATAAGTACTTCTTTTGTTTTAATGGTAATAAGATAAAATTTGGAATTTGTACACGCAAGGTAAATTCTGCAAAAAAGAATTGAAGTTAACGCCTATAGGCAATATAAATAGGAGAATTATTTATTTATCCTTCAGATCGGAAATGTGGCGAAATAAGATACGTCCATACGATAAGTGGTCGCGTTTTGTGGCTAACGTCTTCCGTAGACGGCTAAAGCTTTGGACTAGCTCGAAAGTAGGCTATCACAGACAAAAGAGCTCTAGATAAAGGAATACCAGACAATCAGCGCCGAGGCATACAATCCATGTCATTCAGATTTAAATCAAACCTTAGATTCGGGATACTCTTTTGTTATGTTTTGTCTAGTCGATGATGGACGTTATGTTCAGTTGAGTGTTTGTTATTCACTTTATTCAATCCATCTGTCGCTCTCTGACATTTTACTGATTTATTAAAAGAAGATAACAATCGTGTGGTTCACGTGATAGAACTTTTTGTGGCTTAGTTAATCTGTACATTCATATTAGTACACGATATGTATGTATACTAAGTAAGATGTAATCATTATTTAATCATTATTTATGAAACAGAATTACTAATCATTGCCTCATAAACTATCCCTCATTTCACAAACGTCAACCGTCCATTACCAAACCAATCCAATTTCAAACGATAATCGCTGCGACATTTACCTTTGGCGCGCAAATGTATTCGATGACATATGAAAGAGTCTAGGAGTTACGCAAGAAGGCTGGCCTCCACGGAGGTATCTAGCCGGAAACAGAACGGCAATGAAGGAGGTCGAAGGCACCAGCTATCAGCCTGCGTCTATCTGTTAAAATACCTAAAACAACTTTTGATATTTCGCCGGCAGACCAATAAACTCGGACGTGATGTTTGCTATACGTTTCTGAATCGTCGGTTTAGATGAATTTGCATGCGCAAGTTTTTAGAACTATATCTTATCTAGACTTAGAACAAATTTAGACGTACGTCTAAATTTAAACGAACGGATAAAAATCGTTAGACATGCGGTTCTCACGATGAAAATATATCACCGGGAACATATCCACCCAATTAAAAATAAGTCCAAAATGTTGTCGTCGACTAAATTATTCATCTATCATTTTAATACTTTAAGCTTCTTCAATTGGCAGATTTTTTTCGATATTGATTACTGCTATATTTTCTGCGACTATTAAAGGAAAGTAACAAAAAAACAATCAAACGTGCTTATTTAAGAATATCTGCGTGATACCGTATTGTAAACAACGGAATTAATATACCAATTATAGCTGTAATCCTACGGGAAAATTTTGCACGTGTATCATTTTCTATTAACATGAATACTTTGCTATTTTCCCTGTTCTCATTATTAATGTTCTGCCCACTCTATAAACGGTAAGCTTATTTCAACATTAAAACACAGATTATTACCAAAATAAACTTATGTATTCTACGAGTACTGCGTTACTCAAGTACGTTTTAATTACTACGTTAGATTAATTTAAAAATACGTACCATCTTGCAAGTTTGGTTCAAGTAACTTGAGTTAGGTGCGTAAAGTTCAAGTTGAAATTGCAGTAAGTGTAAGGTCTATGTCAATGCACCGGCAAAGTTGATTACCCGATAGCGCTTATCGTCCGAACGTAAATCTCGCTGCAATACCAAATGTGGTTGCACAACTCATTTACTACTAATCTTGCACATTTATATACTAACTTTAAAATAACTTGCTTTTGCTTAGTAACTAGTGGCTGTTCTTGGCGTTTCTCACGTAAAAATCATATAAAAGTAAAGAAAATTATAAAAAACTCAATTAACGGTGAATTTGTTTCAGCGAAAAGGAAGAACAAACTATAAATGTTCTTTATAGTTATGATAGTGATTTGATACAATTAATGTGGGAATATTTTAACCATATGACATAATCTTCGAGTCATTCAAGGTTAGGCGAAAATGTGGTTTCCTATTCCTGTTTGCTATAAATATGCCATTCGTAGAATAACAACGCGTCATTTAAACAACGTCAAGAGTTAAACGACCTGTAAGTGCTGAACCAGAAAAAAATACTAGACGTAAAAAGTTTAATTGCTATTTATTTATAGTTAGAGTGAAAATAATTTTCTTTCCTATAAGAACAGATGGGAAAAGTTTTCTCATTGGAAAATTGAAGATTTTAAGTAAAAGTAGTCCTGAGCGCTAGGTAGAATATTTCCTCAGGTACCAGGAGAGCATGAGTCGAGAGAAGCATACCTAGTTCAGTGCTTGCGCCGTGGGAGCTGGCGGGGAGCCAACCGGGCCGAGCGTTCACCCGACGTATAGTACATGTTTTTATTCTCCACTACGGTGGGCTATCCCGAAAATTTTATTAGCTATTGATATTGTGACGTCAGGTATCTGTATAATCTGTAATCGGACGTCACGATTACGCGAGCTTCATAACTTGCTCTGAGCAAAGCGTCCGAAAGAAAACGTTATTTATATGATTGCCAAAGAGTCGTAGTTTTCGAGATTTTGCCTCTCTACAAATAAAAGTGCAATCCTAAAAACCCACCCTGGCAAATTTCAACGCAAAATGGGTGTTTCTTGATTTGCTTACGAATGTTTGGAAAACCCACCCAAAAATTGTGAGGACATTTTCTAAAGCAGTTTCTAAGAACTTGTAAGGAAGAGTATGAGTGCTCTACAAAGTCCATTGAGCTTTCGTGAAGATTAGGTACCTACTGATCTTGAGAAAATGTATTGTAGTGTGTAACTACATTATTTTTCTATAAAAGAAAAGAGCCAGTAGGTATCTGATAAGCTTCTCCAATCCAACATACATATGTACTTATCACACACATTTGATTTAGTATTATTTGTGCTTTTCAGTTGACGACATTTATCTACCAGTAGTAAGCCTAAACATGGTATCTATCTTATTCCAATTTTCCTAACACGTGTTTTCCGATGTATCTATACATACCTATATATAAGTATAGTAAGATCGTGTCTCTCTAACTCACCATGACATGTTCGCAGATTTATCAAACGTAACCAGTTTCCTTATTTTATGACAAATGTTATAAAAATGTTATTTATCCACACAATAATCTCGGTTCGATGCACTTTAAACGGCCTCTTGGCCAATTTCCTAGTGTCAAAACGATTTGTGGGATCATTCGAGTGTCTTGGAATACCTAACGCCGGTATTTGTTAATTTTACAAGGTCGCGGGTCATTTCCTGCTTTTTGTTTAAAGAACACACCTTAAATAGCTTAAATGGTAGGTAAAATGATAAAAATGTATGAGATTTTGCAAATTTATCGAGTTTTCATTCATAAAATTCGGCGATTTGTAGTCATTTGCAACACAAATGTATGGTTTTTAACGGTTTTTTGTGGTGGTTTTTTTTATATACAATGATAACCTGGTTATACCTTACGTATACAGAGTCACGTGTTTTATTGTTAATTCTTCATACAACCCTTCAATCAATAACTTAAGTTTACACATAATCTTATGTATAATTAGATAACGCTATCAAAGTTAATTTTACGTACATATACTGCAATATATTACCAAGTTTATTTACCATTAAACGTTCATATCATAAAAACGAGTTACAGAGCAATAATAAATATATAATTAAGTCCGTTATGGGTTCAAATTATGTTTACATCCATTAATCATTTAGAACGCATCTTTGTTGCATTGGAGGTTACTAATTTACATAAACCGTCATGGAAAAGTTATTGTTTCCGTAGTGTCTCGTTTTTATAAATGAAAGTGAAGCAAATTTTGGTGGAAAAATCTAATTATTATTGTTTTTTTTCCCCTAAGGCGTGTTCCTCATTTTTGAGGGGATTGTTGGGTTACCGTTCTCCTTAACTTGGCAAAATTTGTGCCATTTTAAGGACCTATGAGTTCAGAAAACGGGGTACTATAAAAAATTTTTCAGCCAAAAGTCTTTACGTTAAAAGAAATTTTTTTTTTTGTTTTTAATCTTGATCATATATTTAATCACACTACTGTTTCCGAAACACGTTGACTATTAATTTCCTCGATAGAAAAAAAACACAAAGTTAGGTCTTTTTTTGAATTTTAGCTGGCCTTAACACACTTAGTTTGTTAAACAATTTCAAACGCATATTTCTAAAATTAATTTGAGTGATGTAAAATAAACTATGACTCAACACTGCCGGAGTAAAATTTCGATTCAATATTATATTTCTAATTAATTAATTAATTTCCAACGAAAGTGGTAGATTTTAGCGATTTCGGCGCCATAGTGTTTCTCGTTCTTTTCTACCCAGAGTGACAGTGTTCGCTATAGACGAGTATATCCCAGCCTTAACACATTTTTCAATAATATAGATCAAGAGCGGGAACCAACGAATTGCAAACGTGATGTTAGGTATAAAATTGCTATTGTTTTACATACAATGCAATTTGACGTAATCTTCACAAGTTGAAAGTAAGCAATAGTAGGATCCTTGGAACAAATATTATTCCATTTAAACTTACTTTGTTAAAAGTTCAAACATAATGAACACGATTGTAAGATCGGTTCTCTATGACATTTGATAAAATATCTCATTTAAAATCCTTGCTCAGTAAATTAAATGTATTATTAAAGAAACATCGAATAAGCCAGGTAAAAAAAACCGGTCCATATAACTGATCGAAGAAAACAGACTAACTTACAAAATTTTCTATTTTTGAGTTAGTAATTAATTTTCCAAAATCAGTTAAATGACTACTTTCAATAACCATAAAAACAAACGTTGCTTAGTTTTCCACTCTCATGTCATATCAAAGTCCCATTTTTTGCGCCCCCTGCGTGACCTATAAACGCTGCAAAAACGCCCCCTGGCTTCACAGGCGAGTAACTATGTTAGTTTTATTTTAGTAACTGAATACGTTTATGAAGTGATATCAGCAAGCGGCGGTGATTCGCTGTGACAGCTCTGAGCGGCCAATCGGGGGACAGTGGCCAGCTGAGATGTAGGCAGTGGGATGAGCAGGCTAAATGTTTTTAAAGTATTTGGTGCTAATATGATAGCAAGACATTTAGCTTCAGGATTTAAAAATATCATCATCATCAGCCTGTTATCGCCCTCTGCTGAGCATAGGCCCTTATTTTTTGTACGCCACTAGTCCCAATTACAAAGCATGTGTGTGGTTAAAAAATTATAACAAGATATGTTGCTATTTGATTGAAGATTGAAAACTCTGACACCAGAGTTGGTCACTCTCATATGAACTTGCTTACTTTTTACTGAGAAAAGTTGTATCAGCATTGTTTTCCAGGATAGATTCCACAACAATTGTCAGGATTATCTCGTTAATAATGTAACGGTGTACTTTGGCTACCTCATTTGAGAGCCAATTCCATACTAGAACAGCAAAGATAATATCCTCAACCACAATCCCCTGACTGACATATTAAAAAATCAAAATAATGTTAAAACCATAATAACACATATTTTTAACAATACAGCTTTTTAACCTGGCATGTTAATTAAATTCATTTATTCATTCGAAATTTAAGAGCGATGACCTTGTCTGTGGAGTATGCGCCATTCTCCTCGATTTTCAGCCAATTCCTTTTTCCTATGTGAACTATAACTGAAAAAAAAAACTGTTAGTATCAATAAACGGTTACTCGCCGATCACAAGATAATGTACCCAAATTATTGCCAACAAGTCCTCATATGAAAGTATTACGTTAAGTTTTGCGATCGGTTTTGAAAGTTCTCATCTACTTAGGATTTGCTTCACATACGAAGGTAGTTTCAAAAAATTATTGATTGTCATTTGTTTAACGTTACACTCTTCTATTGTTGTAAAAGAGAAAGGTTTCTGTTCTCCTAGTAACTCATAGGCCTAGGCGTGTAGTACAGCTGTTTCATACACAATTTGTATGAAAATATTTGTTGTAACTGTAAAATTAATGACGGCTTACAATAGCAACATCCGTCCTTTCGTCTAATTTTAAAAATATTGGTGTTTAGTACTTAACAATTTCTTAAATCATTATTTAATACAAAATTATGACATCCACAAACTCTGAACTAAAAAGAGATAAGAAAAGATCATAACCTACAAAATTAAAGAAACCGGTAATAACGTATTACTTAAAAACAACTTATTATACTCGCTAAAAAGATGTGTACTACATTTCTTGTACTAACTCCTAGATTCACATTCGACACACGCGTCGCTTCGCGCATGACAACCTCGATCGGTATTAAGTTGCTAAGCGACTTGCAACTTAGACTTTTAAGTTAACACTAAGTAATCTATGCGAATAGCTTTGTATTTTAATGTATGGCATAATTTCTGCCCATTGATATGCTTTTTTTAATTTCGTGCAATTTAATTAGAAATATATTTTTAATGTAAAAATGTATAGTTACTAGTGGGTGCTCGCGGCTTCGCTCGCATTAAGAAGTAAAACTTGCATTCCCTATTTCACCCCATTAAGAGTGCAATTTCCAAAAATACTTTCTTAGCGGATGCCTGCCTACGTCATAACATCTACCTTCATTCCAAATTTCAGCCCAATCCGTCCAGTGGTTTGGGCTGTGCGTTGATAGATCACTATATCAGTCAGTCAGTCACCTTTGAGTTTTGTATATTTAGATGGTTAACTTAATTACCTTGATATTAGTGAAGGTTATCTATGTATATAAATTTAAAAAAGTATAGCGTTGACATTGGTTAATTAATGTATCACAATATTTACTACGCGCACTTTAGAGTTAAGGTATCGTTACATAATAAGTAATTAACAGTACTCGCGTCATAATATTTTTGACAAAAGCTAATGTTCTAAACACATACAAAATTCATAAACTTATTCTAATTGAGTCCTCAAGTTTCCGTCCCACTGTTCTCTCTGCTCTACCTCCACTACGTCTGAGATCGCCAATTTTTTGCCCCGACCGACCTTGCGGCGACTTTTACCTACAACGACGATGGATTCCATATAAAAACAGCGATATATCAGCCTATTATTAATATCAATTAATTTAGACATAATAATAACGTTATCTCGACACGGCTGTTACAATAATTTGATATATTCTCAATGCAAGCGCTAATTTTGATGTTCCACTGCCAATCAAATACAACCTCTATTATGTTTTATTCTAGACCAGTATTAACCTTATGTATTTTTATTAGATCATCGACATTTAATTTGGTGGTAAAGTTCAAAGGCTAACCGAATATAATTCACAGAAACTTAAAGTTTCTCACTTCTCTCTTCTTAGTCGTATCCCTCACTGCTGAGGATCGTGACTCCTTCTGATTTTATGTACTAAATGTCGCCATTTGTTGCGTTCTGATGCCTGGTGCATTGCAACATTTATAGGCATCTCCAGCTCTTTTGTAACTTGGTCAGACCACCGTATGGGACTCCGGCCTCTCGGTCTTTTTCCTTCTACTTTCCCAGTCACTATTAGGCGCTCCAGATTATCGGCATCTCTGCGAGCAATGTGGCCAAAAAACTGCAAAATCCTTTGCAAGCAGACTGTGGACAGGCGCTGAGTATTTTCTATTTTTAGCTCTTTCAGTATAGAAACGTTTGTGCGGTAGGCTGTCCATGGTATCCTCAGCATCCTGCGCCAGCACCACATTTCGAAGGCGTCAATTTTCTGCCTGAGGGCAGCCTTGATAGTCCACGTTTCAACCCCATAGAGGGCGATGGGAAAGACGAGTGTGCGAACAAGGTGCATTTTGGTTCGATTTGTAATATTCCTGTCTTTCCACACCTTACTCAGTTCGGTCATTGCTGTCCTGGCCATTCCAATGCGCCTTCTTATCTCGGGTTCACTACTGCCTTTGTTAGTTATTGTAGATCCAAGATACTGAAATTGATCTATAGTCTCGTATTCTTGTAGGAGGTTGGTACGTTGAATAGCTGCGAAACGGTCTATCACCATGAGTTTGGTCTTGGTTTTATTGATAGCAAGACCCATTTGCAGACTGACCGTCTCGAGACGGTTAAGCAGTTCCGCCATTTCTCTTTCTGATGACGCCAGGAGGGTGGTATCATCCGCATACCGGAGATTGGATATTCTGACTCCGTTTATCTTAAAAGTTTCTCACATATGTATGTTATTTTCAACAGCCATTTAATATGTTTTTGTTTACTTATGATGATTTCTTTCTACAAAAATGAATCTACTAATCTTATTTACTTACCTTCAGACTCGAAATTTGCTCGTCTTCTTTAACCTAAACTCATAAAACAGGAAATAACGCCATACATGCTCTCACTATGTAAATTATTTATACCATACACATACCTCCATACTGTAAGAATAGAAAATACTTACCTCTCGCTATCCGTTCAGTATTTTCTGCCCGAAATTTCCTCTGGGAGTACTCGTATACTGTTTCGTTACCGAAATCTGTAGTTCATTTCGTTAAAAAATAAGTTTGGTAATCCCATGACGATAACTTGTAGTAAATTTTAAGTAGAAGCGTAGTAAACTACTCTCAATCTCTAGGGTACAGCAAATTAAAAAAAAACTAACCGTGAACTTTTTTGTTTGTTTCAGGTAAATATCTGCAAAATGCCGCTACCACCATGATATTGATAACGCGATAAGTAGAACTTCTATTTTCTTACAAAAATACAGAATTAAAGTATAAAAAATATATTCGCTACTAATAATCTCTTATTTTCTATACTTATGTAAATTTTTGTATATCTGTTTTGATTTTTGTATGAAAACCATAGAGCTTGTACTACATAACTAACATCCTTCGTTCCTAGCCTAGTGTTCGTTAGCATAATTAGCAAAACTCTAATGCATTGTGAAATTTTGCCGAAGGGTCACAAGCTGACAACTGTCCATGCCAACTATGCTTAAACATACGAGTATACACGCAATTGTGTACATGATGACGTAAAAATAATCTTGTCTGTGCTACGTTTTTTTACCAAAGTCAATGTACGAAAACTACAATAATGACGTCATTATTACTCAAACGTATAACTGAGTCATTTTTGCATATCAAATACACCGACATACCACCATCACACGAGTAGGTTACTACTGTCCATCAAGAAAACAATTACTTCGCTGAAAGTGCCATCGACCAGATCGCGATAAGATGTCCATCACAATATTTGTCATTTGCATTTTTATCATCAAAATAAACGACAACATAATTCCTTCCGAATCGATCGCTATAAAACGGAGAGTACTTCAAGTACCAACATAAAATTACAATAAGTATAACCAAAACCGCGGCCACAGTTTCCCTTTCGTCGGAAAGATGTCTATCTCGAGAATAAGAGTGAAATGACCTACTGCGGTCTCTGTCGCGCACGTGACGAGCGCGCCACGTGTCACGCGAGTGTCAAGTTAACACTAAAAATGAACCTTATCAAGCTCGGAACAAGGTCTTAATTAATTAGCAGCAATCGACTACAGCAAAAAAACTATATGTATTCTGTACTGTCATTTGATATTCAAACATAAAGTCTGATACCTAAAGTTTAGTTTTCTTTGTTCAAATTGAGTGATCTTATCCATTTTCGAAAACCCCGAACCATCTGATTCGAAAATAGTAAGACGTCGAAGCAGTCTTGATCTTCCAAAAATAACACCATCTAACTTGCTATATTTTTGGTGAGAATTTTTTATCGAAAGTGGGGAAATGATTAATCATGAATGTACCATTGTTGGATGACAAATTACAGGACAAAACAAACGTCAGCGGAGCGTTGAACGCGGTTGAACGCTGCCAATTTCAGTTCGATCCCCTCAACCCCCCGCGCCCCGCCGCCCGCCTCTCGCTCGCTAAGAAACCTTCATTAATCATTCTGAACACACATCTCCCTTCCGCAGGCTCTTGGAAAAAGAATTTTATTTTTACCTTGTTAAGGTCATATTTAGCTTGCAGCAGGTTGGCGAATTAGGTCCGTTTGTTTCAAAGCAGGAGTTGGCGCACCTCCTGGTCACCTCTGTACCCCTGGTGTTATGTAAGCCGAGTGCAATGGCCGCTCCCGAACGCCGGGAAAGCTTCTCCCCTGCGCTATTTCTTTACCTTTCTCTAATTTCTACGACTCTTTCATGAAAATTAAGACTTTGGCGGTTCCTTGGTTAGGTGTCCGTTAGCGTAATTTTATAAAGTCCGTGGGAATTAGGCTACAGATTCTCTAGGGATTCTCTATGAATTCGCCCGTTCGTCTTGATTTATTTTTTAAAGAATAACAACAGAAATAGGCTTTACAATTTCCGGACTCTTTTATTATTTAGGGATGATGTAGACTGTAGAGAAACGCCAGTTTAACAATACACATCTTATAAAACTTCGAGTTCTTCCGGTGATACTTGTTAACGAATATTGGATCTGCTGGAACTTTTAATCTAACGTTCGAGAAGTTACCTTTGGGGTTCTAAAATAGGTATGGTCACGCACTTCCGAGGTTGGTTAGACGTGACCCAGATAGCGGCAGTCCACGGTGGAGGTGATGTGCGTGGAGCTGGCTCGGGCGGCAATTAGCCGGCGAATGTGGGTTAGTCCGCGGCAATGCACCGCCGCCGGTCGCAGACCGCGCCGGGGTCGACGACCGGTATCGATCGGGGGCGCGCGCCCTCAGACCGCCACCCCCACCCCCGCCCCGCCACTCGCCGCGCCGCATGCGGCACTCTACCCGGCTCCACACTCTATCCTACACCGACATACAGAACAATGACCCACTTTTCAACTTTACTAAATTCTTTCAGTTTTTCATCCTTAATTAGTCTACAGACTATGACAGCTCGGAATTCACAACACTCCTATTTGTTTTATCTTAACTTTGTTTTAGTTTCATTAGACGAACTAAACTAATCAATCAAAACCAACATTGACTCGGAACAAATATTTGGCGATTAGAATTTAATCAGCTCTGTACAAACGCTATCGTTTGTTCGACAAACTAATCTTGTTTGTTCGTTTCGCGCGGACTGTTGACATTTATCGTGTGCTCAGTGGATGGTCCATACGTCTTTGGATGTTGATCCGAGACATAGACTCGCTGGCTCGTCGCCAATTCTATGACGAAATGCTGTTTTTGCTTAAGCGCATTGGCTAACATTTCCTAATATACCGTCTTTATTGACCTTTCCGCGGCGCGTCATTCCTTCATTCCGATGGCGTTCGGCTAACAACTAAATCATTTGGAGACCGAAGCTCGAAGCTCGCGGAAACAGAGCGTAATGTGACTGCAGCTTTCAAAACATTTACTGAATCGACAAGGCGGAATGATGAAAATGCGTCTTGGGCTTACCGCGCGCCCTCTACCGTGCCACGCTGGTGGTGTATACAGAAACAGCTGTAGCTAGCGCGGGCCCGCGGGGAGGCCCGGCTGCCTCCCCGGGCCGCGTTGTTATGGCGACCTGCCATGATTCATGCCCGCCTGGTAGCCTGTCGCTGCCGCACAGATTTCTCCATGAAATCTTTAATAAGTTTAGGGATCGACATGTTGCGAACATTCCTAACTTGATAAATTTCCCGGCGCTATCTTGTTGGTGTTAGCGAAGTTAGGGCCTGTCTAAATATTAGGATTGAATCTATTACAACGTATCACGATTCTATTGCGACAACATAATTTGCATAACTCGATCACCGGTTTGTACACATAACATCCGAAATGACTCGTCACTCGTCACAATATTTACAACGGTTAATGCGACTTCAGGTTTTCATTTCGTCTTTTGGTTTGAAGGAAAATATTTAAATTTATTTGCACGATGGCGTTGCGTTTTTCTTATTACAATACAAATATTCTACTGCAATATCTTGCTATGTTCCAATTGATAATGATCGCCCCATCCCTAGCTACATCTCTGGCGCTTGAAATATAATATTTATTTCGCCTTAACGCGATACCTACCGATAAACATCGTCAAAACACTGTAAACAAATTTATGTACGTTTATTTTTTGATACACTCTTGGGATATTACTGCGGGAAAATACGAATACCTTACCGTATCAGTACAAGAAAAATATTGTAAGTTGTATCAGCTGTTTTTTACTAGAAAAAAAAAGACGTGTTATGGTATAGATAGAATATCAGATACAAAATTTACAGCAGTCTCTCGTGAAATGTAATTAAAAGGCAGAAAAACAGCAAAAGTATCAAAATGGTTTATTCAAAGTAAATATTGAGAGGATCCCGTGGGAGCGAGAGGGGAGATGGTATTCGTAGGAGTGAGCAGGACGGGGGCATTGTTCATTATTCAAAGAGAACACGCTTTCCGCTGTTTTCCCGCGCAATCATTACTTATTCGAGAGTATGGTATAATCTGTGGCTTACATATTATTTAGGAATTTGCCGCGGAGCTGGGTCACCTACATTTTGGTTTTTGTTATTATTTTCGTGTAATGAAATTTTATGTATTAATTACTTAATTATTCGTTTTTTGATAGCAAATGGTTATAGGAAATAAAAACCAAAAAGGAAGAATACACTCTGTAATTACAAAAAATCATAATTATAAAATATTTTTCTATAAGTTCTCTATTAGATGGAAATTTACCGCACCCTTGTTACGGTTAAATTTATTAATTAGAATCCATGTTTACTTTGTAATCCATTAGCAACCTTACAGGCATTGCTATAAAGTTGCAAATTCAATAACAATGTAACGACGCATTATAACCTATATTACAAACGTACCTACTATGTATGTGCCTATAAAACATATCTTTATGACATTTTTATACGACTTTAGGAGTTTTGGGTATGTATGTATAAATGTTATTATCTAAATATTTCTACCCATATTTAAATAATTCACTCTACTGCTTACCATCTCGCGAATTATGTTTTAGTGCAAATCCTTTAGTTTATTTAGATAAACAAGTTTTGGTTTCTTTGATTCTGACATGTTAGTTTGTTCAAGAATGGTTGCTTTTGGTGTCGAGCCTTAAAAGCTTGATATAACAACTATTGCCGTACCAAATAAATCTATCAGTTGTAACATCCAACCTACTGTAGCGTTTAAATATAACATATGTAGATGCCACTTTATCTTTTAGCAAGGTTTCTAATCTTATACAGAGTACATGAAATACCATTCCTAAAATAGCACACAACTCCCTTATATTAAACGTAAAAATGTTCATAAAATCACGGAATAAAATGTAAATATGTGTCGTAAAGCGGTGACGTCACCGTAGCGGGGCACTGACCTGATTGCTACGGCGTAGAGTGCAGTGGCCTACGCCGGTGCTACGCGGCTACGGCGTAGCCTGAATGGCATTTCCTAGGGGCCGCGATAGACGGATGTTGGTGACATTTTTCAACTGGGTTATTATGTTGGTATATAATATACTAAATGTACATAACTAGTATATATAAGAGAAGGTGTAGTGGAGATAAGCTTAATATCGGCGGGCTGTAGTCAAACGCGAACCCATTTATCATAAAAAAAAAATACTAATCATCGTAGTAACAATTATACTTGTCTGTGTGCAAAGAGCTTTGTGATATCTGAGGGATGGTAGCGTAAATAAGATAATTTATTTTTCGATTGCATACTATGTTGAAAAATATTATTTTTTTGTTAGAATCTAATGTAACATTATTCGAGCTCAAATTTCCAGTCCCTAGTAGGTTTGTATTCGTACATAGGCGTATTTACAGCTTGTTATATCTGATTCCTTCCGTAGAAGTATTGATTAATTAACGCTACCTTCAGGCAAACTGTGAATCAATTCATCATTCCAGAATATTCCAGATGTAGGCCACTTTATGACTCAAGTGATTTCATCGCGAACCACAATTACAGGCTTCTGTTTGTGTACATCTAGGCGGGGTATTTATTCATTGTACATAAAATTAGGTTTCAAAATGAATAATCATTTGTGGTTATAATCTTGTGTACAGTTCTACAATTCATGTATTTGTCGTAAGACATATTTATATATATATATATATATTGTTAAATTATTTTTTTACTCTGTCGCTCATTAATTAGCGGAATGCGTTTGTTATTATAAATTTTCAGAAACATTAGTACGTTGGTTCCTCAAAAGTAAAAATTACATGTTTCATTCAAGTGGGCGCCGCTTCCATGAGTTGGTAAACACTTTGAATTGTATGTTATCTCGATTTATAAAGAATTTTTTTTAAAGATTTTTTTAACTTTTATATTTTGTGAGACTAGACTTCAAAACTACTTGCTCAGTCAAATTTTCTTACTGCGATAGAACTCCCAGCCACTACAGGGCCACAGTTACCTGCACAGTTCCTACCACGCTTGTAGCACGGAGGATGGCTCTTGGCCAAGTTGTTATCAATATTAAGCCGAGACAATATCAACACTTGTTCTACGCCGCCAGGGGGCGCTGCGAACCACCTGACCCACTTTACTATGTATGTGATTTTAAATTCGTAATTATTTCATGGTAATTTTAATTGTAATGCAAATAATTAAAACAAAACAAATTGTAATGTAAGAGTTATAAAAAAATGTTGTATGAAATGGAATTTAATTGACTAACCTATCAAAACTCCATTATCTCTTTTAGTATCTCTTATTTAGTCTATTATTTCAAAATTGTCCTATTCCTTCAAGTTATACTAGGTTTCCGCTGATCCAAAAATCGCTAGGAGTCAAGCTGCAGTTGGCGATGTAATTAGTCTAGAAGAAACTCATAAATTATCGACTAATCATAGCCTCGATTTAAATTGGCTAGCAATAAATTGAACCCGCATTCAAATGCAGTAAGTAAACAGTTTATTTAATTATCTTCCGCATTATACAAGTTATACAAATATAAATATGCAGATCAAGGATATTTTACCAATCGATGTTGTAAATCACTCTGTTACGAACACGGCGAGTAACAAATTATTCTGTTTATGAATATTAATAAATCCGGAGCCGAATAAAAGCAAAGCAATCTCAAACATGATCGAAAAACCATTTTTCCACGTTCTGATATTAGCACCAATTACTTTCGTATCAAAAGTATGATGCTAGCGAGAATCGACCTTACAACGTCCGCGTAAAGATTATGATCGACTCGGCAATTTCCGAAAATAGCTCAGACGTCTAAAATGAAGCTTTAATTTGAAAGCATCAAGGTAGAATATGGCTCGGCGGCGGGAGGTTACCGGCCGGGTCGATGACACGTGATTCATGAAACTACCCTCTTTATAGGTAGGCTTTCCCGTCGATACCGCTACCGTGCCGTACTACCTTCCTGCCCGGGATCTTAATGACATCGTGCGATGTACCTATACATACATACAACATACGGCGGTTATTTGTGTTAAATGATCGTGGTAGATGTAATGCTGTACTGTCGCGAAATTTCCCCTTAAGATAATGCGGTTTTGTTCCCAAGACAAGGGACTAGAAAATTAAAACAATCCTCACATATTTATCGAATTCATGAGGCGTATGTAGGTCGTCACAATAACGTCTCGAAAAGTCAAGACGGCGTGCCGTGGAGACGCCACGTTTGCCGCAGTACTGTGCGAGCGGGACGGAGCTGGCGGGACCCGCGGGAACGACGGGACGGCGGGACACGTGTACAGCCTGAATTACTTATTGTTTAGATAATGTGCGCTTCAGTTACAAGTAATAAGGTAACGAAGAGGCAATCATTGATTAGGGTTTCAAAGGGATCATTACC
>OZ026821.1:1219514-1339565 GCA_964023185.1 Macaria liturata | reverse complement strand
GTGCCAAAAGTCGGCGCCCGCCGGCACGGCCCGTCCGTCGTTACTGACGTGAGTCGGCAGAGTTGTTCACTATATATTTTCTTATTATGAACGTTTTTTATTAGGTCGTCGAGGGCCGCGCGCTCCGCGCCGCAGAGAGAGTCGAAATACGTTACGATAGAATTTCGAAAAAAAAAACAAAAATTTAAAAAAAGTTGTATAATTATTATTATTGACTAGCATAAATGAAAATCGAAATTTATAATGCTTACCTAACGTAATAGCGTAATGGATTAAGATATAATTATGATTATAATATTAGCGTAAGCGGGAGAGGCGGTGGGGCGGGCGGGCGCGGGGGCCGGCTGAGTGGAGTGCAGCGAGCAGCGGTAGGTAATGTGTGTAGTGAATGCTAGGTAATGGTTGAGCGGCGCGCCGCAGACTGCGCTAGAGTAGACACGCCGCCGCGCCCGCACCAACCACCGCCCCGACTCATATTATTTTTGACTATACGATTATTCGCTTATATGATATTATAATACGTACATTATGATTACACACTATGATTATGATAATATTAATATAATGTTTGTTTTAAGTGTGTTTTAATGTTTAGATTTTTATTGTAATGTTTTTATGAATGATTTTTATCTGTATTATTATTGATTATTATTTTATGTGTTGACAATGTTTAGTTGTGCCTGCACCGAGGCTGCATACGTTCTAGATATTACATGGAACTTATAAATTAACCTAATAAATGATAAATAAATAATAATGACTCATTCATGATTATAAACTATAGTAGTCTGTAGCACATTGACTAATCATTACATATATAACTGATACTTAAGTATTATTATTATACCTATTGAATAAATTTAAAAAATGCATAATTATATTTCATAGGATCATTATTCTGTATAACTCTAGTTAAATATAACGATAATAAATGTAATGTATAATTGTATGGAAGGTGTTGTTTGTTTCACGGGGGGCTGCTTTTACGCATTAATATTTTTTTATTTTTTTACCGTTATTAGTTTTTGACTTACTCATAAAGATGCGATTATAAGGTATTGCCTATTAGATTATATTTTGAAAAATAATGGTTGCGTAAAACTAGCCCTCGTCGTTCGTAGCTATCTACATTTCGGATAATTTTATTTTCATAATAAAATGGGTAGACGCTTTAGGTTCAAATAAAGTTGTGAAAATTTGTGAAATTTTGTAGACTACATATCTTATTATAAATCTAATATAAACTATAACTTTCGATGTGAGATTTTTATTTACTCCTCTTTACCAATCTGTAGGCAGGATTAACCTTATATCAATTCGTTTATATTAAGATTACCTCAACTACCTGAATTAACATTACAAAAAGTACTGGTAAGGAAAGACAAGTAAATTTATAGCCTAAGTTTTACTCAAAATGTAGTAATGACTATTTAATAAATTTGCCTATGTATCAAACTATGACTATATTATTTTTATCTTGGAGTCGTGGCTCACCTGCAAGTCGGATTCATATAAGGACGGCTGTAAGTAAGTATGCAACTAGTATATTTGTAAGTATTTGGGACTCGACCCAGCTTTCAAAACTTTTGTTATAGTGAGGAGTGAAGACTCCGTCAAAATACGTTAGGTGCCTATTTTACTATTTGGTAGTTTCTAATAAGAGAAAGTAGGGACATTCGGCTACTTCTACTTAGCTTAATGTTGATGGCAACACTGCCCAACCTCGTTAAAAAAACTAACATAATTTCAACAGGTCTTGAACTGACTGACTTAGTTCGAGTAGGTACTTATAGAACGACTGATTTGTATTAGTTGTGACACATTTATCTTCTCTATATCGAAAGAGAATGCCCAACTCTAGTGTCAGAGTTTTCAAACCGCCCCAGCGGCGCCTGACTTGGCTTAGTGACAAACAGCCAGAACCTATAATTTAACGTGATACTTCACTATGTGCATAGTATAAAGCAAAGTCCGTACCTAGCAGTCTGTACCTATGTCTGTATGTTTACTTAGATCTTTTAAACTGCACAACGGATTTTGACGCAATTATTTTAATAGATAGAGTGATTCAAGAGGAAGGTTTATGTATAATAATGCGTGCGAAGCCACGGGCATAAGTTAGAATTGTATACAATTAAGGTTTTCCATTACAAAGTTCAACCCGCTACGCTGCTACGAACTTGGTAGAGCAGCTACGCAACGAGCGGTAGTGGATTCTACTGTTAGATAAGTTCTACGTCTCTTCTAGAATGCTTACCTAAGACCTGAACTGGGAAACTACCCAAAAAATACTAAGTGCATACGTATAGAGGGAATTGCATTATGCCACATATGATGCGCTGACCAATCACATGAACTTATTCAATGAATGTCAGCTACTAAGTTTCAATTAAAATATACTTATTCTGCTATAATTAATTGGCGAATTCTATGAATTGTATATTATACAATTCCTTTGATTGACGATTACTATATAGTATTTGCATTTGTATACAGATACAGGATATGCTAATATTAAGATTAACACTAAAGGGCGGCACAAGTTAGGCGAAGAAATAGCTCAATAGTAATTTGAGAGCATGAAAGCGAAAGACAAATTAGATATATAGGCTTAATTCAATAAAAGTTGAATTTTCTTTTATTTAATGCCATTAGTGGTACCCTATTGCTAAAACTAATGAAGAGGGACATATTAGGAGCCTAAGATTTACCTACTTACTTACCAGCTATACGTTATACGTGCAACACAGAAGCGCTCAAAATTTAATACGTTTACCCTATCGTGATTTTTGGTTATCAAAATTCAAAATAATTACCTACTACAATCACTACTTTGCGTATCCACTCTATACCTATATATCTGTAAGTATAGTGATAGTAGGTATAGGGTCTCAAAAGTGATTTGAGACATTTTTTTTCGAAACAACGCGAGCGGCAGTTATAAAAAAGGTAATTGGCAAGAACTACGGAACAAATCCACCGGAAGCTGAAATAAATTGCTAGCTGATTGCTCAGAATACAGAAAGAACCAGAAGCCGCGTTCAACTGTAATTGCGAGCTACACGCTGTGTCCAAAAACCAAAACAACGCCCCCCGCCCGCGTCACTTCCCACCCGCGTAATGTTGCTAGCTCAGGCATTATTTGCCCGTTTTTAGGGTAAATTTTGGGAGTCTAGGAGGTGAGATAATAATAGAATAAAAATTGTCCTATTCTATATAATTATGTACCTACATAATTGTCTCAAGAAATCGATAGGTTTATTGAATAAAAGACGCTTTAAAAAAAATACATTTAATTTTCTTTTTGCTGAGTAAGCTTTTTAAAATATTGTCCAATATGATAATATAACAATAATGGTTTCCATAACTCTTCCAGCCGTGCTCTATGTATTATTTTTGTCCACACCGCTTTCCTTTCTTCATCAACTAGGAAGCTAAAATTTGAGATAACTAATATAGAAACATAGTTACATACCCGCTCTCCCTCACCCCTTCTCCCTCACACACACATATCAAAAAATATTTAGAAATCCGATATTACCATACTATTTAATAGGATTATTTGGTTAGGTACACACGGGCTGCACTGACGCTTTATACTTTCTTTTTTCAAGTCGGTTATTTTTTATTAAATTACTTATTAATATTCTACAATGAATAAAAGCCCTCAAAAGGTAATAAAAAGAAGGGTAAATCAAAACTCTTATATTGGCAACACTAACAAGATGGATGCATCATTATCTATGACAATTGAAAACTGAGAAATTTATTCATTAATTAAATAAGTTGATACCTAAATACGATACTTACACGTGAAATGTGATCCCATCGTGTTTCTTTTTTAGACCCGCTGCATTTTTACAGGTAGGAACGACACAAGACGGCATAATTTAGTTAAATTGGTCACCGATATAACACGTCATTCGCTCCGACGGTCACAGAGTGACTGATCGGTCGCGCATCAAACTACTCTGTTTCAGAGTAGTTTTAGTAGCTTCAATATTAGGCGCGCTCACGGTTTCTGGTTCTTTCTGTATTCTGAGGCTGATTGATAGCTGAGTCAATTAAAATTATACTGGGATATGTCACACAGCGCCATCTAACCGCATACTAAGCACCGGTACTGCTAGCCCACATAACAGGACCCGATAGGATACCTCGTGTAGGTTTTACAAACCCTAAAACAGTTTAAAGATTTAAGTTTTTCCTAAATGAATAAAATAAATAATAAATTGAAAATCGTCCTTATTGTAGCCGACCTCCAGTAGGAGATGGCACCTCAAGAAAAGAAGAAGAAATAACATAAAATAACAATAGCCTTTATTCTACTGCCACAAAATGAATACATAATATGTTATAAAAATGTACACTTTGAATTTCCATAGTTTTGTCAGCACAAGTTGCCTGCTTGGCAAAAGCCATCCCTATTGTTTTCCACTCTTCTCTCTTTCTCTCGCCTTTCTCATCAAATCAGGACCGCAGACTTTTCCTAAAAAATATATTATAGGCCACCCATACATTAAACAAAAGGCCAATCAAACGTCACATCGATACTTGACGAGCCAGCATCTCTCGCCGGATGTGCCCTTGCAATCTGACACCAAACGACACCAACTTATCTTTACTTAAAACGAAAATATAATCACCCTTAGTACCTAATAATAAGGTTCGAGTTCGTTCGAAAAGTTAAACTTAAAGTGTAGGTAGTAAGTTGCTATTGCAAAGGTAGAGACATAGAAAGTGCAACAGTTAGTAAGGTTTGGTGTTGCAGCTGGCGAAGCACAGATGCGTTGTACTGGGTTATTTGGAAGACTTTGGCATGTAAATAAGTACCTACAAGTTGTTGTAAGCATGCATGGACTTCTAGTTTATCAAACTTAACTATGAAACTAAATTTTATCGGTCTTTGTTAAAGAAAATAAATACATGTTATTTTTACCCTAAATTATAGTAACGTAAGTCATCAAAACAAGACAACATAACTCTGTCAGAAATAATACATACTACGAAATTATTCCCTATGATTTTTAATTTCCTCTATAGCCCTGTAGAGTGCGTTAAGTAGTGTTTAGTTCGCCACTCAGGCACGATCACACGTTTTTCTATAATATCTGTATCCAGGGTTACTTGTAGCTTCAACAAACCTCTGGTTTCTTCTAGGCAAGCGGGCACATAAACAAATCTATGTTAAATATGTTTGGTAAGTTTCTTATAGTGCGAGTACATAATTATGTAAAGAGAATGGTTTTTGGATATAAGCTAAACCATAAAAGTGTAATGCTAATCTTAATAGAAAATAACAGTATTTAGAATTAGATGAACTAAATTCACCCTCAAATGTTACTTATCATCATCATTACTACCGGATATAGTTAAAGTTAAAGTTGATTTATTCATAATATTCATGACATGCCACAAAGTTAATATAAATAATTGCTAGTACACTTGCTGTACATACATTATGTCGTCATAATCTATGAAAGCTAAACAAACATCATTACAGTATCAAATAAATCAATGTCTTATAAATAATGCATACGTTAAAAGAATATAAACTAAATAATTTATTACGCTCGTAATTATAGCGCGTACCGTGTAAAGTTTTTGCAATAAATATGTTTATGTTTATATTTATAGGCCTCTCATTACATATGTCATCAGTATCCCTGTATAAACAGTACTAACAACATGCTTGTAAAGGATGTGATCTATTTTAGAGTGTGCAGGTGTTCTAGAGGATGTAGCTTATTGGCAGACAGACAAGAACAATACACTCTGGACCACCAGTTTGAGATTTTGAAATCAATTACATACGTACTTAATTTTCAAAAAAATACTGATTGTAATCATGTCAAACTCTTTTTTGGCATCAGTTGAATAGTTTTATATGATCTGTGGGTTTTTTCCAGCTTAGTAAGTAGGTATCTGTTGTTTGAACTAATTATACTTTAAAAAACAAGTGACGTGTGTTTTTTTGCGTTTTGTTTCTCTTTTACGCCGTAATAGAACGACGAATAATTGTAAATTTTGGTACAGATGGAAAAAATAAATTAAAAAGGAATTTTTCACAGAAGCATGCTTTTTACTGGGATTTTCTCCAATTGTTGCTTACCGTCAAGCAAGGTAGATATTCTGCTAAGCTTTTTTTAGCTCTAGCTTAAAGTTCTTGAAAATCATAGGCAGACTTTAACCTAAGTTAAAAAGAAACATACATTCTCAAGATTAATACAATAATTGTAGTTGTTTACATCTTTGAAGGAATAATTTGACTGGAAGACATTATACCTGAACATACCTCTAATGTTTCTTAGAATGAGCTCGATCAAAGCTGGTTTGTTTCTGTTTCTTAGAAATGGTAAGATCCTTGAAGTTACTAGGTAAGCCATAAATCTAAGGGACCGAATATTATGATCATAATACTGCGTATCTAAGGTGAGCTTTACGGGTTACGAAGTAAAACTACAATGCTCACATACAATTGGAAAATGCTCAGTAATATACTAAAGCCTTTATAAACTATGACTTCAATAACATAATTATCAACAGTAAGTAATGAGTAAATAGTGAGGTATGCAAGCAGTTAAAGAATCTAAATGAAAGATTAGAAATAATACAAAATGTCACTTCCCTGAGCTCAACTGTAGCAATTTCACAACAAATGTATTATCTATCATCATCATCCATTATCCACAGAAGATACTTTTCCCATTGCTGGGTATACGCACCGCACACATTCAGTCTTTGAATAATTATCAGCAATTTTGCAATAGCGTCAAACAATTATTGTTAGATCAGACACTATACAGTTTTAAAGAATACTTTGAAAATGACTACAGTCAACTAGCAATTGATTCTAATCTTGCTTAGAAATTAAGTAATTAACTACTAGGTAAGGAGTGTGATGCCAAATTGTCATTTTAGCCCCTATACAGCTATAGTGACAGTACCAAGATTTATTTAAGTTGACATATTGTATGATTAGATACCTATTATTATGTTTGACATGATTTTAATAACAAAAATTTTCATTATTTTTACTTAACTTAAAAAAAAATATAAAAACTAAATGTTATAAATTCAATTTAACGAGATATTGTAATTTGTGTAGCATATTCTGTGATATTAGTACTTATACCTATACCTATGTATGTTACAACTTTACATTATCAATAAAGATTCTTTATCTTATCTTTTATCTTTATCTTTATAGGCCTCTCTGTTGTCATGCCAACAGCCTCGGTACTAATTTCGTCCAAATGTACTTTACTCTTAATAATATATTGCCAGATTTTACTCTTATTGTTAAGGTTTGACTTATGTAACATGAAGAACAATACAACCTAATATTTCTCTATTGTCTTGACTACTATATCTATGGCCTAGGTAAGCCAAATCTATGTAACACCTAGTCCAGACCTGTAAAGAAAGAAAGAAAAGAAAGAAAAATATTTATTTACAGAAATAACATGCTTAAATGTAGGCATATAAACAAAACTTAAAGACTAATATAAATGATAATCTTAATAATGTACCTATTTTTTTTTTATGTAAAAACATAAGTTATTTTAAAATAGGTAGTTAGGTCATTATAGTACCCACAGTCGCACCACTTCCCCAATCAGCCACCGCGGCAGAACTAAGCAAACTGCTTGTATTTCTAGCCACGGGGACTTCTCGCGAAAGCAATGTATGTAGGCTGTTTACAGAAAACTCACAAACAACCGACAGAGTACACTTGTTATTATTATTAGCCCCGAGGTAGCCCTATTACCATAATTACAGTCCATTCGCTAAATTAATAACATTAAACCACCAACTTTTTGCGTTAATTTTCGACGGACGAGATTGGCTCTAATTCGATGTAAAAGTTACGTCGCTCGTTGCAACAAATACATATTTTATCAGATGAAAATTGAGCTTGTTTTATAACCCTTTGTTTTATTTCATAAATCACATATTTTTTTGACAATGCGGTTTATTGAGTTTGGTAATTCGATATTATTTTTTTAAAACAAAGGAAAAACATATTTGTTTATTAAAATCAGTTTACAAATGGTCTAATGATTGATTCATTAAGTTGAAAGAAAGCATCGAAGCAACCAGTTAACATTAAAAAAAACTGCAAGAGATATCACTCCACAGTAAATTTTTTCATACTCAATGAAAACCACCTCAGCATCAGCAACATCCAAGCTCAGCCACTACAAGATATTTTAACAACTTATGGGTAGAAAAGAGACAGTATGGCTTGTTTCATTTACCCAGTTTTTAGCCAAATTAATAAACTAAGTGGTCACCAGTGCTATTACTCATTCTGTGCCCCTGGTAACCCAGCAGGGAGCCGGCGTCAGCTCACCTTGAACTAGCCCTTTGTTAATAATTGTACTATTAATTTTATACGCTAAAGAGAGAGACAAAATTGCTATTTTGAGAAAAAAAAATATCAGGAAAGTAGTGGAAGAAAAATAAACAAGATGCATTTGTTTTGTACTTTATCTACCGTTTGATGAGTTTAAATTTACGCAGCGAGATTACATACCCCTTACAATTAGATTAGATTAAGTAACCAATATTTCGAGACATTTATTGATATTTGTACAAAATTTTAAATTATATTTATATCACCATCAAAGCGATAATTAAACGTTGATACGTTTTTTCCCTAACTTAATAAAGTCGGTCTAGTCCTAAAGTTCTCAGCCAATATCCGAACCAGTGCAAAAACGATATAGCTTCAAGTCAATTACGAAAATATCGGCAACACTTGGAATATAATCAAAAACAAGTAATTATACCTCTAAAAAATAGAATATAGTATAGTCTCTACGGAAGCGGTGGAATTTCATGAACAAGATATTGTTTGATAAAAATTTGCAAATGGCCGAGGACTTTCAATATTGACGGAAAAATTTAATATTTTACAAAGCATCGGCAGAAAATAGCTATTTGCCTACTTCACTTAGAAAATCTTTCACCAGGTATATTTAAAACCTTTTCAATTATTTTTTGCTGTTATAAGTGCTTTTTCTATTGCAATTTAATTCCAATTCTATAAATATTTTTTTTAGTAACTGTTTCACTCATAGCATCAAAATAAGTAAAACTGCTGGTAATGTCCATATTCTAAGGTATGTCCTTGAACACACGTGGCTGGATTGTCGAGCCACATCTCTCGTGTTGTTACAATTATTAGGTCTCTATTGTTATTGTAGGATACTTACAGACAATAAGTACGCCTTTAGTATGGCAAAACTATGGAACACTTTACAGGTTTCTTATGATATCCAATTCAAGGGTTTTCAAATCCAGAGTAAAGTAGGACCTATTAGGTAAGCTTATTACACCCTAGGCTGCAACATTGCTTATCATCAAGTGGGCTGTAGTCAAACGTAAAACAATACTACGTCAAAAAAGATCCATACCATAATTAATTTCAAAAATGACCAGATTGCATATTGAATCAGGCTTTGCTTTGCGGAAATCCATTGTAAATGAAATTTTGGAGATGTATATAGTGTTCTTCCGTTGCCACTGCTCCTTAACATTGCTTTTTGTTTGAAGCCGGTTAAGGAACAGTCACAGTGGAAGAACAGTATAAACATGTCCAGAGTTTCATTTAACCAGATTGCCCCAAGCAAGCCGTACATTTCAATCAATCCAAAATCTCATATCTCTAGTACACCTACTCTCACTCTTAAAACATGTGGGTTCTCTAGCTATCAATAAAAGGAGTAAAACAGGCTGACAGACATGCAAACAGCAGGCAGACGGAGGCTGCGGCGGGGCGTCCGGACAGACACAGAATAACATGCAGTTGTTACACAGGGTTACTTTGTAAACAGATTCAACTCAATTATATTACACATAGTAGTGTGTTGTGAGCGCTTATGTGACTCTCGCATAGTTTTTTATTTAGCAATGAGCTTAATCGCAAAACATATGCGGACGCTACACATACATTACGAGTACATCAAAGTAAGTGCATACATTTTATTTGTTTATCATTTTTAGCGCACTCAGACAGAATACAATAATCGAGAGATGTTCTGATTTGATGAAATAAAGTAACAAACTTTTTGTGTGTAATGTTCAAAATACAAATGATTCTTTTAACAATAGTAGAATGTGGATAGATGCTATCAGAGCTCCTTATCTGAAAGAGTAATATATGATTAATGTCAGTAATTTGTAATATGTAATGTTATTGACCATACTTAGGTGTTTTAATTTTTACACGCTTAATATTTATCAATTATATGGACATTATTAGAATTACATATCTTGCGATTCAAGACAAATCAAGTGCGACAGCTTTGTTTGTCAACAACCATTTAACCCTGTATCCCTCGGTGGGTCTGTCAGACCGGCCTTCTTCCGGTGTCAGGTTGCACCCGCGCTGCATCCGTTCCCAGCCTGCCAGGTTAAGTAGGTTGCAGCAGCTTTTTGAAAGTGTACCTTCTTAAAGTAGTTTACGTAAGCTTGTAGGTATAGGGTATAGTTACTTTAAGTTTAAACAAAGAAATTAAATCTATACTTACTAATATTATAAAGCTGAAGAGTTAGTTTGTTTGTTTGAACGCGCTAATCTCAGGAACTACTGGTGCGAATTGAAAAATTATTTTTGTGTTGAATAGACCATTTATCGAGGAAGGCTTTAGGCTATATAACATCACACTGCAACTAATACAAGCGAAGAAACAATGAAAAATGTGGAAAAAACGGGGAAAATTGTTCATCTTTGAGGGCTTTCGTTGGGTGAGCTGCGAAAACGGTTCAAGTCGTGGGTAACAGCTACAATTTATAAAGCTAAAGAGGTAGTTTGCAAAAATAAATACTATGCCCAAAATGACGAAGTCGCGCGCACAGCTAGTATAAAAATATATGTAAGTGTGTTTTGTTAGTCTGTGTGTCACACAGTTGTTAGTCTATGTGTCACACAGTTAAAAAGAGTTTTTTCAATATTAGTTTTATACGAATATAAGATTCCACAATAAGCTTTTTAATTCATTTTTTTATTGCGAATAATACTGTATGCAGATAAATCTCGGAGGTTTCCAAAATACCTACTTAGTAGATAATTTAACTTTCCAACAACCTTCACATGTCCTTAGATTGCATTATTATTATTTTGACATTAATTATTTTTAGAATACTACGCTGATACTACAAAATGGCAAGACACAACTTGGAGTACTCGCTCTTGCCAACTCGCGGTTATCCGAGAAAGTAAGTCCGAGAGAGTTAAAATATTATAATATTGTGTAAATCCATAACAAAATATCTACTATCACACACAAACTTTCGACTTCATTACATTAAAGGGGTACAAAGTGGAACAAGTAATGTAGTTCATCGCACCCATCATTAGGGAAGCCCAGCCCTTCTGATTCATAGGTTTTCCCTCGCCTGCCTGCTTGCCTACTACCTGCTAACACCTACATAAATACATTTTACGAATTACAAATACATTTTTAAATCACGAAATATTGACTACAGCCTGCATGATGTTAAGCACCACTGTAGTCTAAGATGATATACATATAGGAAAGCTTTCCTCAAAATTCGATCAAAACATTGACTTCCCTAATATTTATTATAATTACTTATACAAAAGATTGTTTAATATGTGACTAAATGACGCTGTGCGAAATATCTCGAAATATTTACAAGTATTTTTTTCCGTATTAATTAAATGTAACTAAGGTGAAATGTCCGGAGCTTATTTTTATATACGAGTAAACAGATGATAAACAGTATTATGGTAAGACCCATGGAGAAATTATTTATAAACAGAACAGATCGTTAACACACTCGTTGCCAAAAATGATGGTCAATTTCAGACTGTCAGGTGAAAATTACTCTGTAAATACGTTAATGGATTAATTATCTTCCGATCCTTCGCAAAGATATCGCCAAAGAAGATTCATCATTACCTTTTAACTACCCTAAAACCTCAGTTTTCAATCTCCTGATGGCCACTTAGCAGACAGACAGTCCTCGGCGATATATTTCAGCTAAAAGCATCCCTTTCCTATACCAACGATATTATTAACAGTAAATGCTTTATTAAGGTACAAAAATTCAAAACTCATGTGCTTAATCTACATGATTTACCTCTTCCTACTTGAGCCGCATTCCTCTTTCTGAGTGTCACAATTCTCTTGCAGAATTAGTTCATCGAGATAAACACTTCTCTTAGGCTAATATATCGTGGTGAGCGCTCAAATCTATGTTATTATACATCTTAATGCTAGTTTGTCAGTCCCCAAAATGGTATTTTTTTAGAAATTAGTTGACTACACCGCGCTTAGTTTAGTAATCAGGTTAGTAAACAATTCCAAACAGAACTTTGGATGATCACGTGATGAGACTGCTTGCTGATTAGTCCGCGCAGTACATTCATAACTGTCGTCTTAGTTGTTTTGTTAGATGTCTCTAAGTAATATAGTCTCTGTATACCAACGCCTCAGTGAGCACTTAGGTACCTCGTGCAAGTCTAGGCTTGAGGCGACAAACTGTCTAGTCAGTTTTTCAGGGTCAAAACCCTGTTTTTGAGGTCAAATACCCGCCTACTGTTTATTTAATAGACGTGTGAGAAGTGACAGAAATTCAGGGTCTTATCTACACTTATATTATTGTTTTATTTTACAAATAAACTATTTAAAAACATTACGATATAGGTAGTACAAGCTGCAGTACGCTGATGTTATTATAATTCGGTTATGTTCATATGGCATACTATATACTAATATATGTATAAGTTTAAGTAAAAGTTTATTCATCTCATAAGCTGTTTAAAGGTTAGGCGCAAGTTACTAGTAAACAGTTAACCTTATTGTACAACAAATAAGCAACCACAATCTAATAGTGCTACTTTGTGGAATGAGGAAGAATTCTCAATGTACTTACTGATTTAATAAAACAAGAGATAAATGAAACTGAAATAAAAATGTAATTAATGTATCATTTCATAATATATATATATATATGTATTTATTAACGAAATAGGTTTACATGTTAAAGACATATCTATCGATTGCTTCACTGAGCTAGAAGCCTGTACCGAAGCAACCAGTTACCAGTTGACAAAAAATATTTATTTACGCCACACAAGACATATATACAAACAAAATCACGAAACCGCTGGGCAAATGTGGTATTTACAATAGCAGTGGGAAATCTGTACACACGGCGATTGGCTATCGAGTCATAATCAGGTGATGACAGCATCAACCTATGAGCCTTGAGAGCAGTCCGTAATATGAACAGTTGACGAACGGTTAGTAGGTACATTAGCTTTTTTATATAGTTGATGTAAGTTGAATTAATGAAGTTTTTTAAAGAAGAAAAGAATTACAAGCATAAGCTATTTGAGTCTTTTTAAACTCGCAGCAGTACGGTCTACGACCTCACATGCAAGCTGAAAAGAAAGCAGTTCATTTTCACCAAACCACTACCTACTTGTTTAAATTTACAAATACATTTCTTCTAATTTAGCGAAGTAGTTGTAAAGTGGTTCAGACATCACATAAAGCTTGTAAGCAGACTGAGGGAGCTATAATTGCAGTGAAATGAAGCTATAAATCGAGACGGTAGTAGGGACGAGGTGCATGTGCAATCAATCAGTTCAGTATACCTTTAATTTACCCTACATTAATCATGCAAGTTCAATACAATTAGTAGTATATTGTATACTATAAACAATTGACGTGTTAACTTTATTTATTTACCAATAAATGAGTTATGATTTCCTTATTCTATCTTATACTATCGATCCGTAGATAGCTCCTGTTTAACTATAAGGCTCAGCAAAAAAGTGAAACAAAATTTGTATTTATCTGCTCATTTTTTCGGCCTGAAAAGTAAATATAAGCTATGCTACAGTATAAGAGCAAAAGAGGCCATTATATAAAAAGATCGTAATACAATCGTGTTCCACTTACCAGACGTTAAACTACCTATATAATGATGGTTTACGTCAAATCATGGTGAAGTTTGTAAATTTTAAAACATAGAGTTCCACGCTCCTTTTTGCCAAAATGTAATCGGTCCACTCTCGCTTTAAAGACTATTTTGATTGAATGCAATTCTACCCTTGTCTAGACCCTAGCCTTCTTTTGTCTGGACGGATATAAATGAATCATACGCTCCTAGGGCGCTGGTGACACATACTTGAGTGGAAAGTCCTTGCCTACAAATAATGGTTCATCGCTCTATTTATAGAAATTTGATGAAAATTATACACACAAGGGTGATCTAGAGGTGACTCAGATCAAAATACCCTCTCTTTGGGTAACTTTATATGTACATACATTGTATAATAACACATATCAATTTATACAAAAAATCAGAGAGACAGAGATTTTGGGCGCAAGTCATTGTTTAGAGTGATTAAGTAATAGAACTACGATCAAAGCCTTTCATACTCTCCAACATTTTTACCAACCCTGAAACCAAATCAGTCATCAATTAGATGGTCCACAATCCATCGAACCGTTAAAACAAGATAAAGCCTCTTGCCTGTCGCAGATAAGAAGCCACATAACTCTATTTATTCCACCGCCTTCTTTAGCAATTTGCCAGTCATCAGTATGTTGTCAATGCTATTACTATTCTCAAAAACCATTTTGAAACTTATCGGTGTGGCAATAAGGTGTACATTTCAGCAATCTATGGTAAACTTTTGGGAAATTCCCACCCTCTGTTTACAGAAGACCGTAATCCCACTGAGGGATCCCTTTTCAGTCACGTAACTCGACATTACGTAATTTTATTCGGTTAAAAATTTGAATTTCCCCCTTTGCATCCACGTACTTACATACATACCTGAAAAGGAAAAGGTGTAAGGAAAACCTTTTTTGCTCCCCTTGAAAACGCCCAGTGTTTGGGGTTTTGTTCAAAAACATCTATAGACTTAAATGCGCCTAAAATGCTTAAATTTAAAGATATTATATGCTACATTTATAGATACAAATTTAATTGTTAAAAATTTGTACCACAATTTCCCTACAACAAAGCCTTTAGTCTTTTGGATAATTAAAAACCTCATCAAGCCTATATTGTGGTAACTATTTTCATATTTTATGAGTAGCAGCGTCAGGCGCGAGTCCACCGGCAGTCGGCACGCATGAACATAAAGTTAGAGTTTCCGACCGATAATAGAAACAAAACAAACAATAGCGGCTCCGGCTCCGAGCACGCACACACACAACACATTCACAACTTGTAAAACGAAACGAATACAGCTTACACACACACTTACACAAACACACACACAGACAAACGCCCGGGGAAATTTCAGACTACAGCCAGTTTAGTGAGAGCTCCCGCCCGTGTCGACAGCAAAGGAAGCTGGCTGAGGGAGCAGCTCTACTTACCCTGGGTGGTGTGAGGCAGGAGGCACCGTAGTACTAGAGACACATTGATCCACAGCGTCTGGCAACATCGATTGTGCAGTTTCCTGCAGCCGTTGCCATGGTTACCGCCCACCTCTGCAACCCTGACGCACTAACTTTTCTATCACAAAGGTTTTTTTTTGTAATAGAAGCTCTTATTAATTATATAAGAAAGCTTTTAAAAGCTCTTAACATCATATGAAAGACGTATTTTTCAGGTTTCGCCACGTGGAATGAATGGGCTGTGATTGGTGGGTATATAAGGTTGATGACACTTCTCCTACCGGGGTGCGGTAATGTAGGTAACTGCGCAGAATACGGAACCAAAAGTACATTAAAATGCTATTTGTATTCTAAACGATATCTTTGTTTAATGTTATCTTCAAAGCCCCAGAAAGGTGGCATCTTGCTTAATTCTGTCAATATTGTGATGTCAAATATTTAATCAGGGAATGGTTTTGAATGTTTGTTACCTTACTCTATAAATATTGTTATTTATTTACAGGCAAAAGTTGTGAGTACAATACCTTGAATATAAAAAAAAACACAAAGATGAAGAAAAATTAGAACAGGAAGTCAAACAGTGACAATATTAGAATATATATATATATATTTCGGCAAATTTTACTCAGCGCTATTAGACCCATGCCTGCTAAGTAATCACTTGATTTTAGGTTAGCCCCTGAGTTTGCAGCTCTTGAATAAACCTAGCCTTAAAACACCTCGTCTACCATTATACTTGCGTCCTATCCCTGCCAGATTGGTTACCTGGAAGAGATCGCTCTAAGCGATAAGGTCGCCAGTTAAGACACTAGGCTTAAGTTTTCATTTTTCATGTAAATTTCTGTATTGTGCTGGTGTTTTAATAACGTGTATATCTATCTATCTAGCCTATAAAAAGCTACGTTTTCGTGTTGTTGACAACACTGAATGGTAGTACCGTAGAAGGGCTGCTTCAATGAGTAGCCGCCAAATATTGATCATTCTCAATAATATCGGGTTAGGAAGCCTTGTATGTTTCTCTCACACGTTTGTTGGGCTACGTATTTTGTGTAGGGAAGTAACAGAAATCAACAGTTTTCTATATATGTATGTAAAACACATAATGGCTTGTTATTATTATAATGGCTTTATAATATAGTAGGTACTTGGTACCTATGGTATATACTCGTAGTAAAATTATCTTTTAGTAAATTACACCTATGTTAGGTAAGTTTAATGTAATATTGTATACAACCATATCACAATTAAACAAGCTTTCTTTAAATTCTCCGATCTTGTAAACTACATCTGATGGTCTTCAAAAAAACATAAAAGTACGTCAAAAAATGCCCTAACAAATATCCTATGAGCCCACCATTAACAGCAAAGGCTACATTTTCCAATAAATCCGATGCGAGGCTATAATCGCGGCGCACAGCGGGCGACAATTTGCCACTCGCCGGGGCGCCCGCGCCGAGAGAGCCTGCCTTAACTGTTACTGGAGGCCTAAGCTGTACTTAGCATATTGAGGGGATGAAAAATATCAAGTACTAGTTAACTGGATTTCTATTAAAGTGAAGGCTTTATAACTGGTTTAAAGGACCCGTTCTGTTTTTATCATTGTGTGAAAATAATAGTAACGCATCCCTTAGGATACAAAATATTTTAAACACAGCTTGCAACTGTAAATGAATTTAAATCTTGTTTTCGTATTTGGGAGCTATTGTAAGTTGGACGACATGTTTCTGGGTAGGTCTTGTTTCCTTGTCACAGTATCTAAACCGCAGCAGCTGCTTAGTCATATATCACAATGCCAGAGTTATTATTGGGCAGTGTTTTTATTGGCAAACAAACAGGAGAAAAAATAAAATATACTGAGAACTTCTAGCTACGTACTCTAGCGTAGAAAAATTACGATTGTGTAGAATAAATTATGATTATTATATAGCAAACAGCTTTACTAGCGGAAGTGTCCTCTAAAACTTCTTGATAATATTGCAACCAGAGATGACAATATTATGGTATGGGTTTCAACTTATTCTGAGTAATCAAAGAATTGTTGTTGGCTGTTTGTCTAGTACGGCAGTCGTAAAGCCATGTCAGAGGCCCGTAGGGCGGCTTTATAAACTTTCTACACCAGAGTTGGCCACTCTCATTCGATAAGAAGAAGAAAGAATTGTTATTTAGTTGTAATAACCGGCTAGCACTACCGGACGAGACGGCCAACCAGGACGCGCGTGCTGACTCGTCCTCCTGATGATGGAAACCTCAGTTTTCCGAAACTTGTCGAGCTAATTTTTCGACGTAATTATTAACGTAAGTGCTAGCCGGTTATTACAACAAAATTAAATCATGCCTTACGGGAACTATAATACAGTGAAAGAATTGTTATTTACTAGAATATCCTTTCCACGTAATATTAAGATTATATTGTATCTGTTCATAGAAACAAGCTCAAACATATATAAATTTCATTACTTGAAGCGCTGAAGGATTCACAGGAATGCGGTCATTCTTGGGAATAGCTATATATGTAATACCTTTTATAAAGCCATTCTGTTGAAATCAAAGCTTACAGAGATGGAGGATAAGCAAATTCCCATCTCGACATAAATTTTTACCTCTTTGATTAGTAAGTGTAATATCGTTATTGATTTGCTGTGGATTTGCTATTTACCATGCCATCACAATGAACTTTACAATTAGTTTTTTTTATTATTTTGAAAGCCAGGTTTTTACTTCGGATAATCTATTGATTTTAGTTCCATAAACATAACCTTATCAGAATCAAGCTTTGCATGGAACTAATTGTTATCGATAAGTAATACATACATCCGTACTAAGAATCTATACATACGTGTACATATAATAAAGCTAAAACGGGTCAAAAATCTGAACATAGAAGATATTAATAAAAATGGTTTGGGTATACTTTAAGTCCATAAAAATCCACAAATATCTTATAATTAAACATTTACCCACACACACGAAGGCTGATTAAAACCTTTTAAATTTATTTAACTTAACCTAAATTTAGATTAAACATCTTGCCTTTGATCCACTACTCTGATATAATGTTCTAAGAACTCATACTAGCTATTTTATAGACCTACTAGTGGACGTCCGCGGCATCGATCGCATTATTTTGAGATAAAAAGTAGCCTATGGTACTTCTTAGACTTCATACTACCTATGTACATACAAAAAGGCATGATGATTTTATGATGACGTTTAAATAAACAGACAAACAGACAAAAAAAACTGCTGAAACGTGTTTTATATACGAAATGTTTTTTTTTCTAATATCTTACATACGTTCAGATTTTTTTACCCTGGTCAGCCATTTTATATGTGTAGAATTTCATGCCACCGTCATCAACAAACGTCAAATAATTTACACCCACCTGTGCCTGCAGTTTCCGCTATAAATACAATCTCGCTGGTTGCAGTAGGTACTTGCAGTATAACTCCAGCGTTTTCTGTCCTTTTGTGTCTGCCTGCCGTCTGCTACTGGACCTGTATAGACATAACTAGGGACTGAAACCGGTATGTTTGACCATAGTCATGAAGTATTTGTGTCCATTGTTTGTCTTGTATCTCTAATTCAGGACCTAAGATACCCCTAAACACATAACGTCTTATTACAAAACGCGATTTAAATATTAGTCCAGGACTTTGAAAATAAAAAGTGGGTTCTTGTTGTTTAAACATCATATACAAGCAATCAAAATGTCAACTTCAAATTGGAACTTTGATTTAACATTGGTACATTTTGACAGTTTGATAATTATGACAGTAGACATACAATTTTCGAACAACTAAAACGGACTTGGTATAGACTTATATTTAAACCACGTTTTGTAATAAGGCCCATTAAAATTATTTATTATTTCTATCTCTACTAAATCTTCTGTACGAATTTAATGGCATCGTAGGTCTGGAATTCATGAACCGATTCTAATAGTTTTCCTTATAAAAGTAGCAGACAGAAAGTTTATCATACACTTAATCGTAGTAGATTGACAGTTGATTCTGATCCAGGTGTGGTTGCAGTGGCCAAAATGGTAGTCCGCATTTCGATAAAGACCTCGCAACGTCCTCTACATTATAACGAGTGTTAACCTTGCCTTTTTTTATTGATTTAGTTATGTTATCAAATATTACAAAATTTTGTTTATAAATGTAGTTGATTCACATAAAAACCAATCCGTCTATTTGAAAACCTCTCATTTTTTGAATCCGATATAAAAAAATAATTCTGAAAACCGGTACAAAGTATACCCGGTTGTACTCCCTGCCCCGGGCGTGGTTGCAGCGGCCGTGCGGGCTAATGGCGGCTGTCCGCATTTCCATTAATCCCTCGCTACCTCCGCACGAGACTAGCGCATCTACTTTCAATGGGGTTTTTTTCTCGGGACTGCGTTTTCTGGGGTTCTTTAAATGACTATTTTTTTCTGATCGCTATAAGTTTAAAAAGTATTCATAAATGAATGAATGCTATATTAGTCTAGCCTGTTATAATAGGAAAATTATAAAAAAGTATATGTAAGTTTGTGGAAAAACTTGAAAACTATATGATCAAAATTCTGTCACTTAAAACTGATTTAAGTACTATAAATAAATAATGGTACCAACAAATATTTCAAACTAAATGCTAAAGCTGAACATAAATCGCTACTGCTGCGCGAATAGATCCCGATAGACAGAACTTTTCCGTCTGTCGCGACAACAACTTAAAATTTAATCTCCCATCGCAGCACTGCACAAATATTTAAGCTCCTTAGCCACCTGTGTTCCTGGTACCGACCGTGTAATCTCCTGGCGGGACGCACAGACACGAACCAGTTGGGAAGTATGAACAGGCTACACAGGTTCTATGTACTCCTAGTAACTGACTGGGGTCGGTTTTCCTAGAAAATTCCCCTGGTACAGAAGTTTTTTTATTTATTCTGTTATAAATGGTTTTCAGCTGCATCTTACGTTATATGTAAGGTAGCCTTGGTTCTAAGATTAATGGAAATCGCCTATTTCATTAAAGAATTTAAAAGTTCATTGGCAAAAATATGAATGGGGTAAAAAGATCACGTGTGTTAAAAAAAACCATTGAACGATCTTCAAAGCAAAAAAAAAGAAAGCCTAACTGCCTGCTAACCAAATAAGAACCGGTCTTATTTGGTAAGCATATTACTGACCATCAGGCAAACTATAGCCAAGTGCTTATCCGTTCTAGTAAAAAATAAGATTTGTCCACTCCTACAGAATAAAAAAAAAATATAGTAAATATTTTTACCAAAACTACATTTAACCACAATCCCCACATTGTAACATATTTCCTCCGACAGCGCGGTTGGATCGGAATCGCAATGTAGTATAACGCTAAGAACTCACGGAGCGGTTTTTTCCCGCGCCCGCTGCGGCGCCGGCACCGCAGCCTTTGTAGAATACAGATATGTATGTAAAAAACTCAAGCACATTTCACGACGCGGTTTACTCCCGCGACGGTAGCGATTGTTCGCGGCACCCGCAGGCGGGCGCCGCTCGGGGCACCGCTGCCGCGGCAGTTTCCACCCGCGCGCTCAGCGATTAAAGTCCGGCGAAGGTCCTTCTTGCGATAATCAACCGCCAGGTTTGCGGGCGATAATCGCTGCCGCGGCGGCAGCGGCGCCGCACAAAACTCCGGCTTCGTGAGTTTTGAAAATTAAACGCGGTGCCGCCGCCGTGGCGGGCGCGGGAAAAAACCGCTCCGTGAGTTCTTAGCGTTAAAGTGCCATAAACCGCCATTTATTGCCGATGATATTACTCGTGTGTTACGTGCGTATGCAGTATTACGTCATTGAGCTTTTATGATACCTACAGGGCAACTAACTATTTGGCAACTAACACAAAATGTATGAGGAAGGCTTTGTTAGCACGTCTACAATAATCACCTATGCTCTATCTCTTTTGAGATTACGCGAACAAAAATAAATTATAATATTAAAAAGTTTGTAGACTCAGCAAAATATGTGGGAAATTATATTTTTAACAAGATAAACAATTTATTCATAATTTGTACAATTACATGTCAATTTAAAATAATTATATTTATAATAATAATTATTGTGATTTAAAATATAATAATAACTTTAAACTTTTTAGAAATTGATATAAATATGAAGAATACTTGAAGCGACTGTTCCAGAACATTTGCCGCTAAATTAGGATATACATATAAGTCATGTGAGGATGCAGCAAAATATGTTTGCCGTACTTAGCTGAAATCGATTACGGCGAATGAGTCATCATCATTACATACACAAATAAATAAAGCTCTCCTATACTAGGAAACATGTGTATAAGACAATCTATTCATTTAATAAAGCTGAAGAGGGTCAAAAGCCTGAACATGGAAGATAATAAAAAAAAATGTTTAGAGATGCGTCGAATTGATTGCAGAACACGTTCCAACAATTTCTAGTTTTTTTTTTCTGTTTGTCTGTTTATTGAAACGCTCATCACGCAAAAACGGCTGAATGGATTATTATGATTAATGGTATGTAGGTAGTACGAGGTCTTAGGTCATACTGCAACTATTGATTTCTTTTCTGAAATAATGCGAGCGAAGCCGTGGGCGCCCACTAGTTTTTAATATGCATCAAGTTTTACATTACATAAGTCACCAATAACATTTACACAAATAGTATTTAACTTCTTTTTAAATTATTTTGAATGAATGCTATAAATATGAAGTCATATCTACCAAACAAGAAAATAATCTCTATAATTACCTAACCGGAACTTCAGTAAGAACTTTCTGAACAAAGGAATTGGATCTCTTCCAATACAATTTTTCTCAGACATTTTAATTGTTAGCGAAGAAATATTGTATTTAATTTGTTTTAAGGCTACGGCTTGCTAAAATACTAAACCAGAGATATAAAAAAAATGAAACAATAGATTTTCCTACTTTCCTAGATCTGAACCCATACACTTAATTATTATTATAATGTATGTATTTGTATGTATAGAGCATGATAAATTTTTTATATTACTTTGCAAACATATTTGTTTGTTATTTTAATATTAAAACTTTCGTGAGACATTTTATCAATATATTAACTAAACGGTTTGTGTTTTGGCAGTCTGCGTGCTGCCGCGGTCCCAGAACATACGTTTTGAAGATGGATGTCATAACATCCGAAACGTGTAAACAACTTACGCGATTTACACGTGAGTGAAAACCGTTTAGTTAATATATATTTGTTTGTATTCATTTCACAGTTGCAGCTAATTATATGAATTCTGTGCTACATAGGGCGTTGCTAGTTATATTAGCACATTTCTAATTCTTTTTAACGACTTTGAAAAGAAGAAAACAATTTGAATGTTTATTTACTACCAGTGGACGCCCACGGCTTCGCTCATATTATTTCCGGACAAAATGTAGCCAATGACATTTACGGGACCTCATACTACCTACAAACCAAAAATCATGATGATCCGTTTAGCCATTTCTGCGTGATGAGCGTTTAAATAAACAGAGAAACAGACAAAAATTCTATAAATTGTTGGTACGTGTTCTGTTATCGACTCTAAGTATCGCCAAACATTTTTTTTAAATATTTCAATGTTCTTTTGACCCTCTACAGCTTTATACATGTATAGATCCATAGGTAGTTTTTCTCAGGTACAAAGCATTCGTGGTCTCCTCGCTGCTCCAACAGACGCAGAAACTGTTTAAGTATAATATTTCTACCACTTCCTGTATGAAACAATGTATGTATCTATAGTGAGTACTGGTTGCAGGTACATCACCAGACGGCGGCGGCGGCTGATCGAAACTGCACGCCAGACGACAAACACAAGCACACCTATCAATACAGCCTGAGGGGAGATTACAGATCGTGGGGCGATGAATTTTCAATTAGACTTCCTCTTTTAAACCTCTGCCCGCCTGGTACCTAGCTTGTTTTGTCGCCGTTAGACTAATTAATTTAATGTCTGCTTTTAACGTGTTTTGACTGGGATTGCTATTTTGGTTCTTAGTTTACAGATAACTAACTAGAAAGAGGTGGGTGATAAAAGGATTGCTATTTCACAAACTTCATTTTCTCTTTAACTTGCTTCCATATACTTGGCATAAATTATAAAAAAATATGACTTAATAAATCTTGCTAGAGGGTCTTTGCTTTTTGATATAGGTACTGTACAATTAATTTCTATATTTTCAATGCCTAATTAATGCAATTAGCTATTTATTTATTAAAGAAAGTACTCTAAAAGATTGGTCGTTGTAGCAACTAACAGCATTGATTAACAAATACATTTAATCCGATCACATACGTGTATCGTCTAAGAACTATAATAATAACTCGAGTTAAGTACCCTCGTAGACGGGAAGGACGTAAGTAACTGGCCTCGTGGGTTTGTTTTCATCGGGAACACCGATAATTTGGTTGCAGTCCCTTACTATAACCACCCAAACTATCAACAACATCTATACTTGAACAACCACTGCTGCTGTTGTAACTTCATTTACAAAACAATTGAGTACGCACGCAGCAATGCATGCCCAAAAGTAAACACTGACGTTGAATTAGCCGTAATTGCAGCGCGCGTGGTAGCGGGTGTCTGGTCGCCTCCACTGCGCTCGAACCTACCCCAAGACGGGGCGTGTTGCCCGCCACTGCACTACAGACACAGAATAACTGACAGTCAGTACTGCACTGCCACAGAATAGTGTTTAGTTACTACTGCGCTGTGGCATAGAATAGTTGCTAGTTTGTACAGCAGAAACACAGAATAAATGCTAGATTGTACAGGACTATGTCATAGAATAAAACGTAGTTTGTAGTGCACTACCACAACAAAGAGAGTGTTAGTTTAGTGAGGGGCTGAGACAAAAGTTCTGCCAGGAAATTGCATTCCGCAGTATGAGTAAGTGTATGTATGTCTTGGAGGGTGATTCGGATGTCTGTCGTCTGGCTTGGATTGATTTTGTTTTGGTGTCAAGATCACGTTTTGTATGTATAGGATGTGAAGGTAAGTTTAGCTGTTTAAGGGATTGTATATGGTTTGATAGGAAATCGAGTGACTAAATATGATAATTACTGAACTTTACGATACATCAACATTATGTTCATAGATGGTAAAAACAGGCACTAAAGCCACGGTATTCCATTTCTTCAAAAAATATTGCAATATTTTTGATATTCAGTAAAGCCGTGTAGATTGCGTTGAAGTCTTTTAAAAGCGAGAAATATTCAAATAAAGTCCTCCACGCTCTACATGTACCACTGAAATAATTAAAAATACATCTCCCAAGTTATTCTGGAATTTATTTATGTCTTACGTACTATTGTATTATGTATTTTAAACAGTTATATGTGGCGTAACTATCTTTTATGTTAACTGATATCTGTTTTGATACAGGTTTCCAGCATAGCGAAGCAATCACAAGACATACTCTAAACATGTGTTTTTTTAGGAAGTTAAGATATATATAGGTATATATTCATATTCTAATATTTTTCTGTAAAAATTTAACGACAATAAATTTAACTAGCGTGCAATAAATTTTAAAGAATTTTATTGTCATCATTTATTTACGTATGTTATTAACAGAATTATACTAATCAGAATATCACTAAAGCAAGTTATTTCTGTACCTCAAGTAAGATTTTTATTTTTATTCGTTAACTAAATACGTAGAAATTCTTTTCCAATGCTTTTTGTCCATTCAAACATCACTTTAGGCAAAAGTGTCTAGTCATACCTACAAGTGATTAGTGGTGAATAAATACGAATGGTGTATAGGAGTAGGAGCGAGGGAGGTAGTCATGGCGACCGACGGATGCGCCGCCATGCTGCTGCGCGGGGGAGTGGGGGGGGGGTGGCATGATGCATGGCTTTTGGAGGATATGAGATAAAGAATCTGTGGGCATCTATAGAATCCGAAGACATGTGTTGTGTCCTCTGTGGAACTTAATTGCAATTTCACTCTAAATAAAATTGTCCTCACTTCCTGGTCTGCTGGCCACCCTACCTGTCTACCCATAGCCTGTTATATCTAGGACCCTGCAATACCTACGAGTATAAAGTACTACGTTTTCGCCAACCCCACCCCCCCACTGATGGGTCGCGTGCATTTACCTATAACTCACTTGCTTTTTGATACTTAGTCTACCTGGATGGCAGAGGCAGGGTAGATGCATAATAAATATGTTTCTTTTTGTTTGATCACACTGTTCTTAAACATACATGACAGCTATACATTTGTTTTTTTGTACAAGCAAATAAAATCCTCCTCCTCGCGTCAGTTCCTTGTTACTGAGGGTTGTGACTCCCTGCACAATTGAAAAGGGCAAGTTTTCTTGGACAAGTACATCATGGTGGGCGCCCAGATATGTCTGTAAACCTAATATGATAAAGAGTAGCGTGCTAACAGTAAAATATCTATTCGATTAAAATTATTTAACATCTGCACTATACCTAGTTTACGTCAGTCACAGCAGCCACTAGTGTACATGTCTTCAAACACAAATTGAAATACTGGCTCATAGAACAGGCTTTTTATAAATTTGAAGAGTTCTACAAAGTAGATGAATAAATGAAACGTTCAAAGTACATTGTACTATATATTTATATTATATTAATTGTATACAAATTGACATTTATAATGATCCAATTTATTAATATTGTAATTATATGAATGTATGGAATTTGACGTGTAAATAATCTTTACGAATAAATGAACATTGAACATTGAACATTACGGACAAAATTCATTTATTCACTCATTTAGAGCGTTCCACGTATGTATCTGAAATAGGTAATGTCTTTCTTATTAATGACTATCCTGTACCTTTTATTATATTTAGTCTGCCTTGGGCCGCTTCAGGTGACAAACAAATTAATCAACAAATTAATTTGTTTGTTCTACTTAACTCTGGAATTAAGCGACGGATCATCGTGATTTTAGTAAGGTGACAGTTTAAGGATTTGAAAATGACATGGACTAGTTTTAAACATTAAACAGCTGTAGTAAAGCCGGCGCCTAGTATTGTAAAATACAATTATCCTTAGTGTATTTTTTGAGTAGTATTTAAATCAAAGACAGTTTAATATAGCTACTTATAATGATGTCTCGACACCGGCCAGGGGTTCTATTCTAATATGAAATTGCTTTAATCCCCTCGCAGGGTGCGCCAGACGACAAACGAATGCTTTACTGTCTGTATGTACCTATATGTATATACTTCCTTGCACTTTATTACATTCCCGCCAGTTAGTAGGTACAGATTCACTTGTTTATTGTCTGCTTTATGAGTGCAGGGACATTGGAAGTCTTGGAGTGATTTAAGAGATGTGTGTGGTTTTATATGTTTAAGTGTTATTGGTAAAAGTTATGCAATGAAATTAGAGAATATTTAGGAACAATTACACAGTTATTATTTTGGTATGTATGATATAGATTAAAAAATAACACCTTGATGGAAGATATCCTCATTCCACATAGAAATATATGCTTATATCTATATGTACTAATAAGTGTAACACAACATGAACCTCTAATGTCGTCTTACTTTTAATATAAAATTTTACAGAATAAATAATAAATAAATATTTCAGGACATATCACACAGCGCCATCTAGCCCCATATTAAGCTTGTATCATGGGTACTTGATAACGGATATAATACATGTATATATTTTTTTTTTGTAAATGCGCACTTATTATACATAGAAACGACCAGACTCAACACAAGTAATTACATATTTTAATATGCATAATTACTTGTGTTATGCGGGAATCGAACCCGCACCCCTAGATTAGAAGCAGAACCACTAACAACTAAGGTAACAGATAATCTAATGAGTATAAATATTTTTAGTTTTAGTAGATTTGACTTACCTGTAATTACATATTTGCCAAATCCAATACTTAATTTAGAGCTTAAAACAGTTTAATGAATAGCTACTAACTGTAGCAACAAATAGAAAGCTATACAATACCTAGCCTAGACCTAGGTGCTACGAAGTATCTACGAGCTACGCGGTATCTATGACTAGTATTCGTAGAGGCGTAGCTGCTGCTACGAGAACTTGCAGTCGTTGCACTGTATTGCACTGCGTTGCACCGTGTTGCACCGTTTACTGCATTGCGTACAACTACCAATCCGCGGGGATTTACACCATTCACACGGGATTGGGCTTTTAAATTAAATGTTGGTGATTTATTACGGCTCTGTGGTGTTGCTTGCTTTTGGGTATAGGAAGGTTAAACGCGTAGAGATATATAAACTTAAGTGTTGTAAAAAAGTAAATAGTAGCTTAAAGCAAGTTATGTATGTAAGTGTAAGACTTCTCAAAATATTCAGCCTCATGGTGTGAGAGATTTTATTGTGGATATTTAAAAAAGGCTCTGCTAGACAGTAATACTCAGCCCTTACTTACTTTCAAATCAAAAAAAGAAATTGCATGACGACATTAAAAAATGAATGATGAAAGCTGCCAGTATCTGAAAGTAGCAGCATGGGATCGCAAGAAGTTTTGCAAACAGTCCTGCGACCATCTATATAAAATAAATAAATAAATATTTCAGGATACATTACACAGCGCGATGTAGCCCCGCACTAAGCTAACGCGTGTACGAATATCATGGGTACTAGATATGAAGATGGCACCCGATGATGATTTAGCATAAAAAAGAGTAGGCACTACTAGACAGTAATACTCTGCCCATATATATTAGTATGCCGGCCGCTCCCGCCTCTGGGCCCTAAGGCTCATTACAATCACTTTCCATCCGTTAGCGACCAAGAAACTCTCGCTAACTTGCTTTATCCCCTAATTTATAGCGCATTGTGGTGGTCAAAATAAAGTGCTGGTGGTCTGTAGGAATTTTTAGGGTTAAGAGAAAAAAAAAATGATTATAGTAGTAGTCTTATGGGTGGTGTAAGTTTATGGATCTAATTTAATTACTTTGAATAACTTTTTATGGGCAACCATTTGGTAAAAAAACTACTGCTTCCTTAGAAATATCTTGTGACACCTCTCTTTAAAAGTGACAACTTTTGATGATTAATATAAGTTTATTCAAATCGTTTGAAAAAACTTACAAAACAAATTTTACTAATTAAAAATAAAAACTTAACTAACTTATAAACTAAAACTTATAATAAACTTAAAACACCTATAAAAAAGTATATCTGCAGGCAACGTTCCCAGCATGCTGGCGGCATTGCCACGTTGGATGGCAATGCTTATCCTTTGCGCCAAGAATGAAATCAAAATGAAATGAAATGAATCGTTTTAAATTGACGTTTGTTTATTTCATCATCATCATCATCAGCCCGTTATCGCCCACTGCTGAGCATAGGCCTCTCTTCTTGTTCTTATTTATTTTTCAAAATGATAAATGTTTAAAACATCTAATTAATAATAAAAACAAGACCAGCGCTGGTTGCTTCCACACAACCAGCATTATGCTGAGTTGGGGCTGTGTTGTGGCAGATTTTTATGTTTGTTTATTATGTTTTTACTCGTGTGTGTTCTTCTGTTAAATCTGTCACAAAAAATGTTTTCTTTCTTTCTTTCTTTCTTTCTTTCTAATTTACAAAATCACTTCGAAAGAACAATGTTTCAAAGGTTTTGTTTCTATGTTAACGAGAATATTTCGAACATTTTACTATGTAATTGTTTTGTAAACCATTTCAACAATATAACTATGTAATATCTATACTATCCATAGGCATTAGGCATCCTTTGATTATTGGTGTGTAAAAATTAATTACTTTATACAAAATTTATTTGTGCGTAGGAAATGTTAAATGTCAGTTGCAGTGCTTAGATACAACTGTAAAGCTGAATAACTGGAATTATTGTTTAATTTGTTGCAAACGCATTAATGTAGCTTTCATGCTGAGAGTTAATAGATTTCTACTTTATTTTATAAGTTGTATAAAGTTTAGATGATTTCAAATTATATGCGTAGCCATGCAGTTATGAAATTCAACCGTAAAGTTCATTTGACTAAACTTAATAATGTCTGAGACTTCAGTGGTATCAGTCTGCGTTCTGTAGAAATGTAAAAGTATGTTGAAGAATGTATTGAAATATCTGTACAAACAAGTGACAAACGTAACGATACCCAATACGAAATTAATGGCAAATTGTTTGCTATCTATTAATAAATCTAAATCGTCCAAGCTAGGAGCTATAAATTAGTAAAACTTCTTCTTCTTATATGAGAGTGGCCAGTAATAAAGTAATAATTAGTAAAACTAAATTATGAGTACAATAAGTACATCACGTTTAATACAGATTGACTTCTCTGCTTACCTAACTCGGCGCCCAGAGATCAAAGGTAGTCAGTCAGCCAGGGCATACGGCAGGGCTAATAAATTACAGCCAATCTACCTCCAACCATACATGTGAGCCTGGTAGTTATAGCTCGCGCGGCTGTGTGCGAGCGGCGGTTGTCATGGCAACCACATAGTTACGAACGAGCCCTAGACAGATTCTATTAGCCTATTCCTATACACAACCAACCTTGAGTGAAGCCCTGCGTATTAACATAACTAAACAATTAGTATGCCTCATTTTCTTGATAAAATAGCTGAAGATTACGATGCCTAACTCTAACTTTACTCTTTATTGTAGATGGTGTCTTCAACTTGTGCCTAGAATGCTATCTGCTCAGAATAGTTGTTTAATTTGCTCTATTGTCGCCGCTAGGACGTAGACCTGACCACATAGACGTCATGATTCTCATTCAAAACTATTTTAAAAATTGAACTAATAGCTCCAATTGTCCAAGGAATAAGGTGTTAAATCGCTTGATTAGTGGTATTAGATCGGTGCAACATTTCTCGCTGCAGATTTTCCGGGCGAGCTGTCAAAACTGGCGGCCGAGCTGGCTTCCGTGGCAGCGCCTCGGTTCGACACCCTCTGGCCACCAGACTGGCTCGACCTAGCTGCACACCTGCGCCTAGGTACCCGGGAGCTCTAGGTATTCTGGTATCCTGGTTGGCCGAGCGACTGAAGAGAGCGATGCATCTCTGATTCCAGTATAATATAGTGTTAGTTGCGTAATACCCTTAGTAAATACTAAGTCATTATAAACTATAAGCCCTTTTTAAAGCATTCTGATCAGATCAGATCAGATTCTGGCAAATCGTCTGTCATTTTGCCACTTTTTTATAAAATAAAAAATATACCAAGAAATTAAATGATAAGTTTCCAGTTACATTGGTTTTTTCATATCGATGGTATTCAGTGATTGCAACAAAAATGTACTTACCTGCTTGTTACTGGAAATACCTATGTTATTTTGACTTAATTAATTGTAGTTGTGTTGTTGTGCAAATTTAAAGTTTTAATAAAAGTGACATACAAACACAAATTATTATTCAAAATGAATAGCTTTCTTCTGTACCTGCGTTCTTCATCTTCAACGTCACCATCGCAAGTCAAATGCAAGCCCACAAAGTTAATTTTTTTTTTTTCAATATTTCATTGAGCAGTGAAATCGTTTCCCCGACGTGTACTGTTTCCCGAACCGTCAGTAACTAGTGTGTATGCAGCAGCAGGCTTGCATGTGTGCACCGCACTAGTGAACTTTGATAATGAACCGCGGGCGGACGTTTGCCCGGGCCGGGGGGTGTTGGGGGTGCCGGGGGTGTGAGGGGGTGGGGTGTTACGTCGATGCAACGACCTGCGCTTCCAGGCTAGGTACCACCTAGTTATGCTGCTCTAATAGCGGTGCTTCCTGATATTTTGAGATGGGTATCAAAATCAAAAATCAAAATATATTTATTGCGGAATATAGGTAGTAAACACAGTTGTTGCGATATTATATAATGGAACGCTATACTCCTACCCATAGGGCGTGCAGAAGGGGTATAATTTGGTTCTTGTTTATAAAAACTTAGTAATATTGAACACACAAATATAACTATTAATGTTTTTTTAATTCACTTCAGGTGAATACAATACAATAAGTACTAATCTTTCATTGATGATTTTATAATTTCCAGTAGAAAGTATGTAGTTTAAACGTAGTTTTGTATGCTCCTTCCCCTTTGAGTCATATTCTCCCATTACTGAGGGCCGTGACTGGGCCCTTCTTTTGATCAGGGGAATCAGGATCGTGGTAGGGGCCAAAGTCTTTCCTCGGAAGCACATGTCCTGGGATTTCCGATCTTCAAACATGTCGGTTTTCTCACGATGTTTTTCTTCTCCGCTAAGCGAATGCTAAATTTCTATGAACTACAAAAGTAGTAGGTAGTTCTTAGGCTGGGACAAACCGAGGTGCAAAAGAATATAAGGTAGACGCATTTAACACCGACCCACATTCGCTTATATTTCGGTTTAAGAGATGTGACATACAGTTTAAGTAATAAACAGCCTATTGTTACAAGTTGGTATAAAATACACCGCAAAGAGCAGCCAGCATGTCATAGAATAAGAGAATACCTACCTTACTTAGGTAGGTATAACAACATCTCAATACAAAGTTTGAAGCGAGTGCAGTAGGCACATAAGTGCAAGTTTGTAGTGCATTGTATAGTGGTGCAGTGCAGCATTATGTGAGTGTGTTTGTACATTGTAAAGTGATGCTTGGGTGGACTATGTTACTGGATGGAATAGAAACTACTTTACGGGAATTTGTTTGTTGGGTATGTTAGTTTGTGTAAGAAAGTAAAATAAAGTATTCATAAAAGTAGTATTCTCGTGTTGCGTATTTACAACCATATTCATAGGTAATTATAGACAACTTAAGATAACTAATTTCTGGGACTTTTATGTACATACATATATTTTAAGCATATTTACCTTTCAGGTTATTTGAACAACTTTAAATTAAGTTGAAATAAAATTACGTAATATATCAAAAGTAATCACTGGTGCGGTACTAAACAAATTGTGTAGTGTTTTATCTTCAAAACAAGTCATTGTGTAACAAAATACATAAGATAAAATATCTTCATAATATTATTATATTTTCCATATAATACCAATACGCACTCCCGCTCCGCTATTGTACACATTTTGTTAAAAGATTTCAACCTCCAACGTTGTTTTGACCGTTTAGTCCTCTATTGAAACCACCCCACTCGTCCAGACATTTCATTTCGAAAATATTTGATATCAATCAGGCCCCTCTCGCTAAAACGTAAACAAACCTTCCTACCTACCCATACCTATATTACCTATAAGCACCTTGCAATAAAAAAACATCAAACAAGTCTCACGTATTAACTATATCGTTTTTATGGGCAGATGACACTCGAAAACAACCCTTATGATGTGGTGATTAGAGTTATGGGGAAGCTGGGCGAATGGTGCAGGCGTAGATGTTGATTTGACATTTGATTGGATAGGAAGGAATGAGTGGGAATTAATGTATGAGCTCTTTTTGTTTATTTATTCAAATTATAATTTGTAAGGTATAACCATCCCTCTTAGTTTTTACAATCTTAAATTTGGTGAAATTGGGCGTGAAGTGGTAAGTGTAAAAAAACATATAAGCAGTGTTAAATAAAGATTATTTTTGTATCTCAGATATTGTAGTTCCTACATTTTGTCTTAGTTCATCCATAAATAATTTCTAGTGAATTTGATATTCGTATTTCCAAGCTAGGTAAGTAGGTGTTTGTAAGCTACAAGAAGAAAAACATTTCCCAGAAACATTGTACATTATTAATAGCATAGTTATTAGATACAAAGACTTATAAGAATAAAGTTTCGCATTTTATCATTTCTAGAAACATGTTGAAGAAGTTATTATGTTTTTTTCTGAGTAATTGTTTGAATACGCACTTATATTGATGTGTGTTGATTTATTAAATTTAAAAGCTGATTTATTTAAGATACATATACATATAAAAAAATTAATAAAGGATCATCATGATTTTTAGTATGTAGGTAGTATGAGGTCTTAAAAGTGTTGTAGGCTAGGCTTTTTATCCTGAAATAATGCGAGCAAAGCCGCGATCCACTCGTTAAATATTTATTCGAGGTTAGTTTAGGTTTTAGTTGTTACATATTAATATAATAATAAAAAACTATTAATAATAATCACAATCTACAGCCAGTTTTTTTTTCACTGCTGGGTATTAACCTCTTTGTTGTCGTCCCAACAGTCTCGGTCCTGTGCCTTTTTTTTTTTTGTTGCCCAGGAAAACCTGTTACAGGTACCACCCAAAAACCCCGGGGAGGGCGGTTGGTTATGTGGGAGTCTCCGCCCCACTCTATAAGGGCGGCATACCCACTAAAAACCTGGGGTGTTCCATCTCCGCATCATTGGTCCAGGGCCACGAGAGCGCGATGCATACATCCGCAGCCCTGGTGATGCTGGCCCGGTAACGGGCCCCGCCTCGGGGAGCTTCAGCTCAACCCTCAATGGACACGTCATGCATCCTGTGGGGACTCATTCCAGGGCAACAGGTTCCCCGATCTGCCACCCAGAGCCCCCAGGAGTCAGGCAGTCGCACGCCAAAGCGACCGCCCTCCTCCAATGCGCCCTCTGCGCACGGAGTTCGGTTCTCGTGTCGCCGCTACTCGGCCGGTACACCGAACTCCTCTCGCCTCTCGGCGACCACCTCGGGTGCTCTTAAAGAGCACCCAGCTCCACCTACACCGCGAGGTGCGGCGAGCTCCACGCCTCGGGCCCTACAACCAGCCCTCTCGAAGGGGAGGTATAGGCGAGGGCCCCCACTCGATCGAACGTTTGGACACAGGCTAGCAAGATCCACCGGAAGGTGGAAGTTACTAACCTGTGGACGGGGTGCACCAGGTTTCCCCAACTAACCCCAAATCCCCATATGGACAGATGAAATTAGTTGGGCTTACCCAACGTGAAGGTAGCCCGATCAACGCACCCCTCGGTCCTGTGCCTATCTCATCCAGGTTCAACCCGCGACAGTTATAACAATTGTTTATTAACTTAACAAATATTCATCGTATTTTACATAGTTGAACACCGCAATATAAGACTTAGTTTAAAAAAAAAGAAACACAATAGACTGGGACATTGGACGGCATTATTTCTATAATTTCTTCTAGGCAACATCTTTGGGACAACATTTATTTATTTTAAACAGGCTTCTAATTCCATTCTTCTCAGTTCTTCTTCTCCGACCCCATCAGGTCTATGGTTGAAATTAAATAACGCATATACGCATAGGGTTCCACGGAGGGTTGCAGACAGAAAAATGCACTCTGAACCCCATGTCTAGACGGCTGACTGTCTGCGGCACCACGGACATTGTGGACCGAGGTAATGTAGCGAGGTTTAAATAGTTAGGTACATATTGTTTACTAGTAGTGGTAATTTGAGGTAAATTTAGCACTTTAACTTTGCATTGATGACGGTGTTCTTATAAAAAATTATTTGACATGATTATTGGTGGCAAAACCCCTAAAATTATTGTGACGGATGACGATAACAGAATTTGTTATATGTGTTAATTTGAACAAATTCAGTCCAAATAGAGAGATATAAAGAAGTTACAAACAACAAAAACCGTATCAAAAACAAACCACCTGAAAACATGAAATGATTTGTAGCATATTGCGCTTTCTAGCTAACTTTTACTGACATGACATAACTATCGCAAAGCCGTTTACGCAGCAAACCATACAAAATCTAAATATATAAAACTCAAAGATGACTGACTGACTGATATGGTGATCTATCAACGCACAGCCCAAACCACTGGACGGATTAGCCTGAAATTTGGAATGAAGGTAGATGTTATGACGTAGGCATCCGCTAAGAAAGGATTTTTGGAAATGCCACTTTTAAAAGGGTGAAATAGGGGATGCAAGTTTTACTTTTTAATGCGAGCGAAGCCGCGAGCACCAACTAGTACGAGATAAAACAATCATACAATCAGCATTCCATCAACAGAGCCTCCTCAAGTATTCACCAGGGCCGCAGTCTGCGTAGCCTCACTCTATAATACATACATATATAGCTGTACTTTGTGTAGGTATCATTCATGGACTGGTATTCAAAAACACAGAAAACTTGATTAAGTAGATTGTTTTTATCGTTGTCCCTGGCCAGATACAGAGAAAATAAAGATACAGATAAAGAAAAAAACTAAAAATTATTATCTATTACATACGTAGGATACACATCTCTTGCTAACCTTTTCAATATTTAATAACGTATTGAAGTCAATTTTAATCATACAAGAACATTTATCATTGTATTTGTTTCAATATACCCTTAACCATATGTGGCGCTGCAACCAATACACGTTTCCAAGTGGTCAAGACAGAAACTGCAATAACTATTCGATAACACTAAAGTAAATACCAAATATTATACTTGTACGTTATAGTCATATCAAAAGAAGCATTCTCTAAAATTTACTCTATTCGCCGCCAAATGAACTAATTATAACTTTTGCGAGCACATACAACCTATAAATCGTTAATTTAGAAATCAAAGTATACTATATACATTATAGTTACTGCATTCGCCAAAAGAACCCCAAAATACTAAATAGAAACCACCTAGACTAGACCATTATCTCTATGCTCTCGCCAAACACAGTCACCAATAACTTTCCGAGTGCCATAGACAGTATAAAACCTCTATACCTAGGTTCCATAGACTATAGTTGTATGTATGTATGCACCCCGTCGCGTCGCATTGCGTCTCACGTAGGGGTAGGTCAGGACCAAAATGCAATTTCGTGCAGTGTTGCCAGTGTTTGAATTTTTAAATGGAAGGACTTTTATTGACACAGAGCCCGAGCGGCTTAATTAGTGATGGCTCTATGTTTTTATGATATGTGGTGTGTTTTTAACTATAAAATGTTGTGAAATGATGAAATTTTAAAATGTACTGTTTCAAGTGAGGTTATTTATATTTAAGATTAGATTAGCATACCTTTCTATTGGGTTAAGTAACTGAGCAGACTAAATTATACTCTTAAATAATTGCTCTAAGTCGCTTTAGTTCCAAAGCAGTATCTTAAACTTAGAACAAATTAGGAAACTAATTGACTTTATGTCAAAAAATGTGATTTCTCAACAAAAAACATTCCAAATTAACTTGTCAAAGAAAGCCTACGCTAAAAAATCATTATAAAACCATTAATTTTTCTCTACCCTGGCAGCCCAGTCTCCCCCCGGATCATTTTACCCTGGTCTAGACTATATTTACCTAGACCGGACGAATGTGATGTCAGCTACCAATTACCACTGCCATGGCTTTGTTTTGCTAATGCAGCCGGATTTATATAGCACTCGTAGGTAAATACCTACGAATTCTATATAAATATTGCGATGGTAAGCTGATCAGGTATAAACCAGTTAAGTTAAGTTATAAGCTTTTTACAAACATATATCTATACGTATAGTAAAACTGAAGAAGATAAAAAATCTTTACATGAAAGATATTATCACAACAATGTGTGGGTACATGTTCCAGCAGTTTTTAGATTTTTTGTCTGTTTATCTGTTTATTTAAACGCTCACGCAACTATCACGCAAAAACGTCTGAACGGCTCTTCATGATTTTTGGTATGAAAACAGATAAACTATATATAGGTATAGTATAGGTAGTATGAGGTCTTAAGAGTGTCTTAGGCTACTTTTTATCCAGAAATAATGCGAGCGAAGCCGCGGGCCTCCAGTACTATATATAAATACTACTGAACAGTCAGGCATTGTACCATTAGGTAACCATAAGTGACACACAAGCGACACTGCGGCCCAGGGTAGGAGGAGTAGGAGCATGTCTACACTGGAATGGATCGGGCTCTTAAATGTGGCTACCGGATATCTTAGTCTACGACTGAACGCGCGGAAACTCAGCGAAGCGACACCGATTCACGTTGGAAGTAACTAGAACTTGCATGTATCGTTATACTTCTACCTTTATATTATAGACAGTAGAACTCAGTAATAGCCTGTTAGCACCTCTGGGGGCCCAAGAAACAATACAGGACTTTCAACTAAAAAAATAGTAATTAAAAAATTAAAGATAAAGATATATTTATTTTCAAGATGTAGATAGATAATTCAGATGTTAATTGCGGGTTTAATACGGGTGCACTTAAGTTTTCGTAGTAGGCCCATAGTACAGCAATCGTCAAATTATATCAGAAACCCTTGGAGCTGTATGAAAACTTTAAACTTAGCCATTGTTATACGACCTTACATGAGCTGATAATAAAGTTATTACTTCTGGCGCCATTAGTGACTCTGTCTAGGTCTTTATTAGTTACATACTTAACGTGAGAGCTAGACACGGTGTTTTGCAATGCTAAAACTATCGATTAGGTCTTGCTAGAATCTAGCAGTCTGGATTTCCATTCTATGGTAATTAGAAAATACATAAACCTTACGCTTAGCTATTGAATACATGGTGTCTTTTCGACAAACACATTTATTTATTTATTTTATTAAGGCACATAAAACAGAATATGTTCTTAAATGAACTGAGCATACATTTTACATTATGTAGTTATGTTCTTAAAAAAGTAAAAGTTATGTATCACACGAAAGCACCTTGTTACTTCAAAATGCATGTCTGTTTTTTAAATATATATCAAGGAAGTAGGTAAAGTTCTTGCCAAACTCCTTGCACTCTATGGCGCGCAATTCGAAAATGGAACGCCGTAATCGAAACAAAAGAAAAACAATATCGTTCGCAGCCATTGCTAAAAATCCACTAAATAATGAGGTCGATAAAATTTTATTGCGCTGGTATTGTGAAAACGCGATATCATAAAATGTTATTGATAAAACAAGAAGTTTCCCCGAGCCTCGAATGTAAGTTTGTTTGCTAGTTATTATAAGTGGGAGTTAAGGAACTACTTACATATGTACGTAAAGTAAATTGATTAATGCCGTTCGTAGAATGAGGATTAAATTAGTTAATCGGATTCGCGCTGTGGTTGGATGAATTTTGAAAACAACCAATCGTAACGTGCATCAGTTAATTTAAAGGATAGTTAAGCAAATTTTTATTCAATAAAATAGTTTTCGAATTAGTTTTCGATAGTAGGAGCAAGCTAGAGCAACGTAACTGGTTGAAAGCGAGGCTTGCTCATTACAATTAATCACATCGACAGCATGGATTTTGAATTTCAAAACTACATTCACTACGTCTATGCTACGCTATATATTATAATTTTGTTAGAAGTTTTATGGTATGTTTTATAACGCATAGTATTTATATGAACTAGTAGATCACAATATTATCGAAATATTACCATAACTATGTCACTATAGCGTGACGTATTCGTATAACCAAAACACCCTTAAAATTATTCAAAAACGCATCGAAGCGGAACACCATACACCACTAGAAGGCATAAAACAACTCACAAACCAACAAATATAACTACTGCTTAGTGACACGCAGGTTTTTTTGAGTGCAATGATAGACAAAAATATTATCATACAAGATACTTTTTGATCTTCTTCTTATCGAGTGAGAGTGGCCAACTCTGGTGTCGAGAGCTTATCGAGCCGCCCTAAGGGCCTCTGACATGGTTTAATGACTGCCGTACTAGACAAACAGCCGGGACCTATAATTTAACGTGTCATCCGACCCACGGAAGCACTCCAAATGGAATGCCACTTTTTTGATAGAAAATACGAAAATTGTACGAAAAATAGCTTTGTTAAAATCTTTTGAAATACTATAAAAACTTCAATCCAGAAACTTCGGTTTACAATACAATACAATACAATACATTTATTCATAATTCCATAATTATAGGTCAATTATTAATATTAAGTCAATGGTAATTACTATTTAGTCTAAGCCTATGAATGAAATATATTTACCACATATCCACGTGGGCATAAGGATAACGGAGCTGCCATTTATCCAATAAACAAATGATGTAATTTGGCACCGAAGTTTTCATAATATTTCTCTACGCCCCCAAGCCACAATTACGCATAAAAGTAAACATAGTCTTAGTATATAAACATATGTATATTCTTACAAAACTTTCTTCTCCCAAAAAACCACCGAAATGTTCTAGAACCATGCGTCGAATACAAACTTAGAAAAATCAATCCAAAATATAAACTCGTAACGCAATGTACGTACAGATTTGCTGCGAAAATATAATTGTAGATACTCAATATACTCATAACAAAACTTCAAAATAGACTTATTCAATACCCAACTTTATAATGCAGATTATAGAGTCGATATTTGTTTACGAAACTTGCGTGAATTTCCTTCCAAGTCATTATGTATTAATCTGGGGGTTTTACTGGGATAACGCCACAGTTAATGTAGTGGTTAGTAGGAAGTCTGAGTCTAAACGTAGACGTGTTGACGCCAAGCGGTATTGCGTCTTCCGGGAAGAAAAACTGATGCAGTTTTACTTACACTTATAAACCTAATTCGATTTTTCGTTTATTTCACAAACACAATCACTATACTCCTTACATCAGTTATTCTTTTGTTAATATAAATTATTGTCTTTAAAAAAGCCTTAAAAAATACTTTAATAATAATGTTGCTCACCAAGTTAAATCACCAAGAATTTTTCCTCTTTAAAAGCGTATGTGTACAAATTCGTATCACGCGCGTAGAGGTGCTACGCCGCGTAGTCACGTAGCCACCGCTACGCTCGATACCAGCCGACGCGACGCTGAAGTTTGAATATAGAACTTATTCCACAAAATTGTTAGTTATTAAGATAAAATAAACTTATAGTAAGCAGTGCAGCTTCTTTGCGAGTTAAAAATAGCCACTATTTATACAAAAAAAAATGCATAACGAGATTGCTTTTGTATTGTTTTCAAAATGTTCTCATTATCTAATGAGAAATTATTGAAAACACTATTTCCCCATATCATAAAAACTTTAATTCTATGTTAATCAAATGTCACGTTTTTGGTACTAATAGCCATAATATAACTGTGTTTATGTCTAATTAAGTGATTAAGTGACTTTCCTTATCAAAAGAATCCATTCATTAAATAAATTACCGAGGTAAAATTTGCATTTGGTTTAATTGCTTTAAAAATCTTTCATTACCTGCTGAAGGCAGAAAATTAAAACTGCGGAACAAACTGAAGTTTTATAAGTTGCCTCAGGAAATAAAAAGCTTTAGGTTCATTGCGCTATACTTTTAAACTAGTTATTTTCGTAAGTGCTTATTTTATTTATTTATACTAACGTTGTTCCATAGCATTGCTTGTCATTAAATCTATAATAATAATAAATCTGATGGAACTACAAGATATAAAATGTGACCATAAATTGTCGCAAATTAATAAATTTGACAAAGCAGGTTCAAAGACTATGGATGATCTTGATCTTGCTTTGATTTAGAAAAAATATGATTTTGTAATTAATTTCAATCTTATTTTTATTTACAAAGGTATATAGTTAAAATAGGCTCTATATGTTAGGTAATTAGATCATGTTATTTCCTTTTTGCAATTTTCATTCAATTATAAGCAAGAATCACATATTGGTAATAGCCAAAATATCAGTAAATTTCCCCAATTTTCCCTATTATCAGAAATGCAGCTTCCACTGAGTACCAGGGCGCCATAGCCTGGCGGAGGTAGTAGGGCGGCAGCGGGCGAGGTACCAGGGCGTCAGCGGGCGCGGCGCCAGGCGCATTGCAGGCGGGTGAATGGCCGCGCATCGATCCCGCCGGCTCCCGCCCCCTCCCCCCGCGCTTGCGTAACCCCCGCTTATGTAACTCTGACGTGGCGAGAATTCACACTACGAAAACAACCGCCGCATTGGATTTTTGATAGTTTTGTAAAGTACTTAAAAATATAATAGGACCTTCTTGTTATAATAGGATCTTCTGGATGCTGAGAATATTTGCAAATTATTATAATAACGCCATTGCTATAGGTATCATCTTTCAATTCATAGTGTTTTTTTTAAACAGAACACAATATTGAATCACATAAATTTATAAAACTACCCGGTTTTCATGGCATATGAAAATGTTATAAGAAAATAAGCTCAAAAATTGTCTATTATCAAATATCTGTAAATATAGATCCACAGAGCTATTAATTATTTTGGTTTTGAAAAGCCGCTAGAGAGAACATATATGTCTATAAGGTACATAGTTTTGATACTTTACTAAACTTAATTGTACTGATTACTTTACTATACATTTAATAATTTCATTCTCTCCATACTTAAGGCTTAACTCTATGTTTTGTTTATTCCCTAAAGCCCCGCCTTAAATAAAAACAGGGAAGATGCTGCCCTTAAACCGGCGATACATCAACTGGCATCAGGGGTGGACAACCTTTTTTACTTGACGTATAAAAACTGCCTTACCTATTGTGTTAGACAGGAACAAAAAATAAGCGGCTCTACTGATGGAAAGTGATCACCGCTGACTATGAATTTCTATTATGAGACATATATTTTTTCAAATCTAATCAAATTGTTTATTTGCGAACATTGGTAATTACAGATAATCTGTTCTTATATGAAGTGAGTCCACATTCCACCTTTCAGAAAAAAATAATTTAAAATTCATAACCGCTTGCTTGCCCAAGGGAGGTCCGCGCGACACGCGTCTTTGCCCCTGGCCCCAGCGGGTGCCTATCTAAAATGTCCCACGAAAAAAACGTGACCACTCTATGTCAACTACCAGTTAACACGGGCAAATCTGACTTCAAGGTAACTACTACTGCGCATGGTCAATTCTAAATTCTCGATTTGTTAACTACTACTTGCCACGGGCAAGCAAGCGGATGACTAACTTAAGATTGTTTTAATTTTAAGATTCTTGACTAGCTAGCTACAAACGATTTTATTACAAATAAATCTACGAAACTATAAATTACGACCTACTCCAAGCACATAAGTCTATTTCAGCAGCTTTTTTTGAGAGCCTGTTCCATTCTAGTATAAATAAATAAATAATAAATAAATAAATAAATATTCCGGGACATTCCACACAGTATGCTCCACCTTTTAAATAATGTCACTTGTGCGGGAGTCGATATAGGTGACCTGGTGTTCAAAAGATTGATCAATAAAATCTTCTTATTATATTCTGCTTGTTGCCCTGATAATGATAGTGCTAATCTCATAAAACATACAACTCATTTGGTTTAAAACAAATAGCATTGAGGATATTTTAGAGATAGTTGAAACTCAAAGGAAAGGCGGTTTAAGCCAACTGTCTGAACAGATGATCTCCTAGTACATACAAAGTATTACATTTCTTGTGTGGTTCAATGAATTAATAAGGGTAATTGAAAAAAAATTACTACAAATTTATCTAATATTATCTTTGCATGATACATACGAATCGTTAGTAAAAAAAACTAATTATTTATTCAAATAATAATTACCTGCGTGCCCGTAAAAATTTGATATTTATCATCAACATCCCCCCAAATTTACTTTCCATTTAAAATCGAGCTTCAAAAATCATAATTGACCTACATAAGGAGTAATGAAAATTAGAATTACTCCCCTAGATATCGTGGCGTAGGGAATTAAAACAAAAGAGGAAGTGCTACGTGGCTCGTAGCGGCGTAGCTCCGTAGCGGGGTTACGGCGTAGCAGGGCGCGGTCGGCGACCCCTGGCCGTGACTGCCTCCCCCCTACACTGCACCCCCCGCACCCCGCGATACACACACACATACACACACCGCACTCACACATGCTCGCGCCCCGTGCGCAGCCATGGGGTGATTGGAAATAGGAAAATGCTGGGTTTCCTTTAAATTTTTATCAAATCAGGTATTTTAGAAAAGAAAATTATGAAAAGTTGTCATTGTTTTGGTAACCACGACTTCTTGTCGTTTTCTATTTAATACAGGAACGGTTTTAACTTGTATGAACTGATTGTCTGCTATTACCTAAACTTTAATATAATTATAATACGATTTATGCAGCTTATAAACAAATAATTGCATTATAATCTACTACCTCTGATTAGTACCTTGAACAATATACTACCTTCAACTACATTACATGTATTATTCTCATCCCAGAGTTAGTTCCCTGCTCTGCAGTTCCTGCAAACGCAGAAGCGCGCCACTCACCGCACCACCATAACTTAGCCACTCACACACACAAGCATACTCACACACACACACACACCGCCACTCGCCCAGTTCTCGTCAAAGCGCTGCGCCACACCCCCGGACTCGTCGCTACAGGGCGGCACTCACACACACCAAAACCTAAAAGGAAAACCGCGGGAACTATCAAAGTGTGTGTTAGAGACACCCCTGGATATTTCTCTGTGTGCGCGGAAAATGTATGTTAATGTGATACTTCCGCGTTCGTATTCATGTCAGTGTGTATGTGTGGGTGTCTGTGTTTGTGTGTGTGTGGGTGCATCGACTCTGCTTCCGGCGCGGGTAAACGGCCTCAGCTCTGATTTACGTCCGGAAGGCTTGCGTGCGACTGTGACGTTACAGCCGCAGTACTGCACGAGAGCCTTCTTGGTTTCGATGATTGATCGATGTTGTCCCTAAATATTACTAAGTAGGGTACGGGAATACATGTTTGGAATAGAGAATGATTTATCTGTTGTGGGATAAAATGTGGTTAACAAAAAAATACAAATAATAACGTTATATATTTCAGACAGGCTCCTAAAAATATTGTAAACCTGTGCTTTGTGTATTTAACCACTATTTTAATCAATATTTTTAATGTTATTGTAATATTTAATAATTTTGTAACATTGGTTTAATCTGTGAAGTTACGTTAAGTAATTATATTACTACGCTAAATATAACCAAACTGATCTGTAAGATTTAATCGTGTTTAGGACACAAAGCATTCAACGTAATTGGCACAGGGATATAATTTTTATAAACGTACTTAAGCTAATAAACTAGGTTTTGTTACGACTGGCACCGACAACAAATATTACGGATTTCAATGAGAATACTTATAGTATTGTAAGTTTCAATAATTTGATAGATTCTTAGCTCCCAATTCTGAATTTGAAGTCGCATAAATGAAAATAAATTATTTATTAACATTTTAGTGACACTTGAAGTCGGTTTTTGTTTTTTTTTAATCTAATAAAGGATAAAAAATCAAATGCTATCCAAAACTCGAATCAAAACAAAACCAATGTTAGGAATAGGAACCAGGCAAAATACACAACTCTATGTATGTATGCATATAATACCATTGTTTTCCAAACCGGCGTCCCGGCCGGCCCGGGCGTCCCATGTGCGGCAGCTATATCGATTGCAAGCATCGAGACGCAGCCTCCGCCGGAATAACGCATACTGGATCCGTAACGCGTATTGTTCTCCTCAGGATATTAATATGAGTAATTTATTTACACTTATAATTCAAGAACAACAAGGGAAATGTAAAGTCTAGCCTGCTAGCTTAGTTGGTAGTGGCTCTGCCTTCTAATCTAGGGGTTGCGGGTTCGAATCCCGAGTGACACAAGTATTTATGCATTTTAAAAATTATAATTACTTGTGTTGAGTCTGATCGTTTGTATGTATAATAAGTATCATATGTATTTACAAAAGAAAAGTATATAAGTATTATGTACGTTATATGGTACCCACGACACAAGCGTTTGCTTCGTGTGGGGCTAGATGGCGCTGTGTATAATGTCCCGGATTTTTTTTAAAGTACTCTTTACACTCTACAAGTTACTACTACAAAACAAAATATGCACTTAAAATCTCTAGAAAGGTAAGATAATTAGGTACTAATAGGTTTGACATCGACCTAGGTACATACATCTAAATTTATGGTCACTTACATATAAGTGCAGATGCAGTGAAGTAGGTTTGATTTCGAACTATAATCCTACGATCTTTAAAGCGAAAGTGAACCGGTTCTTATTGGGTAAGCACGATCCATCTTAGATCATAGCTATTGCTTATCGTTGTAATTTGTGGTTTTATCAATAAATGATTTGTATTGTCAACAGGCAAACTATGGTCAAGTGCAAACTTGTTTTACTTAGTTAAAAAAAGTCTTCGAATTACCATTTGTCACAACAAGTATTTAATGATTAGTTTATCTATACTAATATTATAAAGCTGAAGAGTTTGTTTGTTTGTTTGAACGCGCTAATCTCAGGAACTACTGGTGCGAATTGAAAAATTATTTTTGTGTTGGATAGGCCATTTATCGAGGAAGGCTTTAGGCTATATAATATCACGCTGCAACTAATAGGAGCGAAGAAACAATGGAAAATGTGGAAAAAACGGGAAAAATTATTCATCTTTGAGGGTTTGGGTTTGGGAAAATGGTTCAAGATATCAAAAAAATATGTATGAAAGAATTATTCCTCTTGAAATGATCTAACAAAATGTCTGCAACAGTATACGTCTATCTTTTAAGATTAACTCACTAGAACCGTTTTTATGGTAATAACTATTCCATGCGGACGAAGTCGCTGGCACAGCTAGTTTATTTATACGCGTAGAACAAAAATAAAGTACAGAAATACTTAATCGATGAACATTTATTTCAGGATACAAAGTAACATATTGCTTGATGTTTACAATTTTTTTTTCCATATAGGTACCATCAGTTCCAGGTAACGCATAGAAAAGCTTCTATAGTTTTAGAGAGAATTGCAGTAGAAGTGGAGCTTACATACAGAAAATAATTCTGAGACTCGTAACTGCAAATTTTTTCTATCCACTATTAATTTACTTGGCTACGTAATAATAAGCATAGACGTCTATGGTCTTGTCTCTTTTCACTTGATATGTGTAAAGTCTCAACTGGTTACAGTTCATATGGACTTTAAATGTGTGTGTTGTGATAAATTTCAATAAATAATGTCAATTATTCTTTGCTGGGTTTTTTTAAACAAGATAGGCTCACGCTTGACTACAACTCGCCTGATGTTAAGCAACGTTGTAATCTACGATCTAGCGCGCTTGCCTAGAAGAAATCAGGAGCAAAATAAACAAAAATCTTGCTTAATCAGGAGCAGTGTTACCATGTATAATAAACAGAGAAACAGATAAATAGACAAAAAATATAAAAACTGCTTTCCTGTCGGTTTATACCCAAATATTTTTTTCTAATGTTCTATGTTTAGATTTTTGACCCTCTTCAGCTTTATTATATGTACAGATAAAAGATAGATATTCGGTATAAATATAATCAAATTTCTCCACAACGTGCCGTCTGACTAAACTGACGTTGGAATTGAACTACGTTGAAATAATATGCAACGTTCCCGGAAGCTAGGCGGAGGTAGCCGGCGCTGCGTCTTCGTTTTGTTGCGTCGAGAGAGTATAAGCGATATTATGCTGGAGGGAACTAAGATGGGCTTTCAAATACTTAACTATAATTTACAAGAAATATACAGTAAAATACATATTCAATAATAAACAATATACATACACTAATCCAACTGAGAGTATGTACATTTAACCTAAATTCAAGACATCCATCCGCATGTAGTATGGAGCCAAAAACGCTGGCTACAGTACCACGCTGGATTGCTATCGAAATCTTTTGCGCAAGAAACTAGCCGGCATTCTTTACTTTGCTTCTATTTTTAGTCTATCTTTGAAATGGATAAACTTTGTTAATTTTTACGTAACTCGTGATTTTTTGGATTTAAGTAATTAGTTTAGCTTATGGTTTCCAAACATGGTCCATATTTCGACACCATGATGAGTTAGAATTAGCACGTTGCACACATATCCTGATTTGTACACCTTCAGGCATTGTGACAGTTCTGCTGATGAAAATTATATTGTTAGGTAATAACGGCTTGATAAGAAGTAAGTATAGGTTTTTACACATGCTATGCTTTCTTGCTAGGCAAGCTTTTTCAATAAAGTTAAGTAAAGTAGACTTACTAAGTCATTCTTACTTAGTACTGCCACTCCGACTGTCATACTTCTTCTTCTTCTTATCGAATAAGAGTGGCCAACTCTGGTGTCGAGAGTTTATAAAGCTGCCCAAAAGGCCTCTGACATGGCTTAACGACTGCCGCGCTAGACAAACAGCCGAGACCTACAATTAACGTGTCATCCGACCCACGAACACGCCCGAAATGGAATGCCACTTTTCGGTCACCCATCCCAGGACTGTCATACTGAAAAGTATTAATAGATGACTTATTTCAGGACCCCTGAAACTGGCCACTCTATCCCCGCCGGTCGAGTTTCAAGAGAGAGCAAATTAGCACAATGGTCCGCTGTAGCTTATGTTTAGTTTTATCGACGCTCAAATAGCTATATAATAGAATAGCAATGAAAGGCATGTAACATGAAACACAGGAATAGAGACAATATAAAGGTAATTAAACATAAGTATAAGTATGTACATACATGATTCATGGCACAACCAGGGTTTTCGAATTGAGGCATTTGATCACTACATATAATATCTAAAGCAACATCCGCAAAATTGTCATTGTAGCTCAAATTGATATTTTGCGGATGCTTATACTTAAATAAAAGTAGTTTAAGTAGCTTAGCTTTTGGTTTAGTAGCATATAAAAGATTTTTAAATATCATTATTTTAATTATCCTGAACAAAAACAAGATCAATGTCACTGGCATGGGATATGCGAGAAATGATGTCCGCATCACTAGGACCCACAAACTTAACAAGATAATGTTATGAAGAAAGAAATTCTTAGTTTTATAAACAATGTAATATTCATGGAAACACAAGTTCGGTTCGGTTCTGCGAACTGTGGTGTGTAGCAACCTGAGCCTTTGTTTGGAGGCTTTTTTGTTTGCGACATTACGTTGTGCAAGCTGCGTTGTGCTCTGCTGTAGCCAGGGGTGGAGTTAGCTTGTATAAACTATGTGTATTAACTATTATATCTGTAATTGCCGTCAAAATTTTAAAAATGTAAATGGAGGATAAAGCGTTATTTCTGAGAAAGACGTATTCTATTTTTAATTGGTATTGAATAGAGAAAGGTCTTATAATTTTGATGTTCAAAAGTAAATGTATTTGTCCAGACATAAAAGAAAGGAAGCTCTTAGCCTCTAACAAACTGACGATGATGATGATGATTTTGTAGTATTATTACTATATATGTACTAAAATATTAGTATAATGATAGAGAAGGCTAATGCCCAGCGGCGGGTTCTAATGAGCAGTGATTATTTCTACAATATTAGTATAATGATGACTAGTATATTAACTTAACATGAAAATAACAGTCATTTCCTTGCTTTTACATACATAGACATACTTATGTACTTATCATACGGCAAATAGTTTAAATCCGTCTCTGGCTCCAATTTATATGTTTTCAGGCATTTCGCGGGTTCCTATTGTTTATTGTGAACAAGAAATTGCGCTTTCGTGAACTTTGTGCGGTTACTTGTATAAATTTAACTGGGTTACATAAATACTTAGAGGCTTGATTATATAAAGACTCTGTCATATGTGAAGTAACATCGATAGTTAAATAAACACCTGATTATAATAGCTGCACATGAAGAGAGATATCCAACAGGATATGTACATAAAACTTAAAATTGTCCTGAATGGCAACCTTATCACTGAAGGCAGAATTTACTTATCACCTAAATTTCACATTAACTCAACAACACACACAAGCTACAGTGTGGTTCAAAGTGGAGTATCCTGAAGTTGGTAGTGGTACTGCAAGGCATATAACGAATTTCATCAAAAATTCCTCCCAATAAAAGAAGTTATATAAAAATCATTTACTAAAAATCTATTTCATCTATCGGCCCACTGCACAAAAATAATACTTATGTGAATGAATACCTACTCCTGTCAAAAAATCCAACATCGCATCAAAAATGTCAAACGATGATTTGTATTATTTAACAAGTAAATACATAACGTATCAAGTCATTAAGTACACAAAAATGGCTTTGATGTGAGAGTGGGCAATTACCATTTCAGTGGACACCCCTCTCTGGTGAAATTTAGCTGTGGGGGGTTACGATGATGCACCAACTATTATGGAATAATAATTGTTTCAGTAATCTTTATACAGTAGCTTCGTAGTATGTATGTTAACTGCAAGTAAATTAGTAAGGAGTACTAATCAATCTGTTATCCGACCCATGAAAGAGTATCTAAGTCTTCCTTTGTTTACGTTATTTTGGACGAATAAGTTATTTTTTTATAGAGAGAACCTTCAAGATGTTCAGCTAAATAAGTGTAAGCAAATAATAACTTATCTACCAAATGTTCTTATGTTGTCTTTATTGAGCAACAAATATTAGTTAAGGACCTATGAGTTCAGAAAACGGGGTACTATAAAAAATTTTTTAGCCAAAAGTCTTTACGTTAAAAGAACATTTTTTTTTTGTTTTTAATCTTGATCATATATTTAATCACACTACTGTTTCCGAAACACGTTGACTATTAATTTCCTCGATAGAAAAAAAACACAAAGTTAGGTCTTTTTTTGAATTTTAGCTGGCCTTAACACACTTAGTTTGTTAAACAATTTCAAACGCATATTTCTAAAATTAATTTGAGTGATGTAAAATAAACTATGACTCAACACTGCTGGAGTAAAATTTCGATTCAATATTATATTTCTAATTAATTAATTAATTTCCAACGAAAGTGGTAGATTTTAGCGATTTCGGCGCCATAGTGTTTCTCGTTCTTTTCTACCCAGAGTGACAGTGTTCGCTATAGACGAGTATATCCCAGCCTTAAGTATTAATGTATTCGTAAAACTAAGTATATAAAGCATAAAAATCTAATATGCAATGTTTTGTGGCTCATAGTAACCTCTTAGTAGACGGACGAAAAAACGAACGCCAAAAACAAACAGAGAGAGCGGACAGCCACTGTGGAAATATGGACGAATCAGGGTCCCACAGACACGTTGTAGAGAAATGGCACAGGATTTGAATTAAATTGTTGATTAAATCAAAATATAATTTATTGACTAAATCTAAAACCGCTGGTTAGAGTAAATATTAACTACGGTAGGTAACTCCACGAATCAAGACAAAACATTTTAACTTCTAATGCACTTTTTATAACTAAACACGGCTTTTACATAGTTCTTCTCTTGGGCTCACATAAAAGGTATCATTAGATGTTTACCGATAATTGTACTGCAATATTTTTGTCGTTTATTTTTCTTATCGTTAAATCAATGTAAAATAGAGTAAACTCTCGAAACCCAACCAGTTTTTCCTAAACCCTATAATACCTACATACCAGCTAACATTACTAACCATATCTCCAGCACCCCACCGCAGCCTGTCTGGCCGTCAGTTAGACTGTTAAATATTAGATCCGACTGCACTCTGTTGCAAATTGATCAGTCTGTCTGTCTGTAGTCTGTACAATACTGTCTATGGACCTATATGTTGTTGTTTTTTTAAGTGGTGTAGGTTTACGTTTAACTACAGCCCGCAATGGTGAGTCTAGATTTTGAAATAACAAACTTTTTATTGAAATATGAGCGAAAAAAATCACAAAAATTAATGTAAATCAAAATTAATTTATTTAACAAAAATCCGTAAGCTATATTAAAATAAGTACTATTACGCTGGCTGGTTCCTTGCGCAAAGGATTTCTATAGCAATCCAGCGTGGGAATGCAGCCAGCGTTCTTGGCTCCATTCCACATGTGGATGTTTAAAATTAGGTTAAATGTACAAACACTTTTTTAGTTTAGTGTATATATGTATAAATGTTTATTATATGTAAATGTTTTAGAACTGTTTATTATATATAAATGTTTTAGAACTATTAAATTTCATTTAACCAATTCAAGAATGTTATTAATAAATTGAAATGTGAATAATTCAAGCGGAAATAAATAATTTGACAAGCAGTGTAAAATTTGATCCCGGTTAGTAACAAAAGAAATTGACATCCAACTTGTAAGTTTTGTCAAACATTATGTAGAAAAGACGTGCTATAAAAATGATATAAATGTACCAAATCTACGGTAAACAGGTTTTGTTCTCTGTATGGTGATTGTGATATAATTATACATCCATTCTTTTTTAAATCTCGATCGAGTTACTACACTCTAAAGAGTGATTGTTATACTCTTATCAATAAAAGTACAAATAATGAATGATCTACTTCTATCGTGCAGGTGGTAGATAAACTTCAGCTGCTTAATCAAGACTCAACCAAGTACCTCCAGGTATTCTATCTACATATAAATAAACACATACAAATGTAGTTCAAACGTGATATTTTTACATCGACATAATAGAGTAAAAGACAGGTTCAGCCAAAACATTTTCATCAGAATAATAAAGCAACGCAGTCGCAGCGGAAATACAACATATTTCTCCAAAGTTTCATTTACAATGGATTATCGCAAAGTAACGCCTGATTCAATATCTTATCAAAATAATAAAATAAAAACAGATAATCATTATCGTCAAACGAGTACCGAATGAATGACATCATGTTCGATTGATATTTTAGTCTTGTTCCCTCGTTATAAATGCTGTAAAAACAAAAAATACTTCTCGGCTCAAGTAACTGTTTGATCATATTTTTGCATGAGAAAGGCAGTAAGAATGCGCCTAGTGCTTACAGAATGAAAGTAGAACCCACTACAGGACATAAGCCTCCGTCTACATACTTTATACTCCACGTTTTGAGTTTCGTTTGTACTATTATAGCCATTTTTAGCCTTTAATCTTCTTTCCACCGCTGCACGTTACTTACTACATTATGATAGATAGTAGATAGATATCATTTATTAACATAAAACAGATAAAACATAAAAAAGAGTTGGAATCAATCATGTCTCGTCAAACATTGATATAATTTTAAGTAAAAAAGTGTGAAGTTATAAGTGCGCTTACCTCTGCCCCCTTAGCCAAGAGGCGTATTTTAATGAGCGTACTGACGCATACTTATGGAATAGAAAGACCAATGTATGGGATTGACATTATGATGCGCACCACAGGGGGATTTTTTGCATCAATCCCATACATTGGTGTTTCTATTCCAGAAGTATGGATCAGTACGCTCTTTAGTGAGCGTACTGATCCATATATATATAAACAGTTACTTTAAAGCCACTTAGTGCATACCAATTTAAAAAAACTATAAAGAAAAGTATCAAAACTCGGTCATATCACGATATTGAATCCATAATAGAATCTATAAAGCAGATATAAATCATTAAAAATTCGAATATTCATTGCGCAATAAATAAATTAAGTACTAAACACTACACAAATAAAATTATATATACCTACACTAACTTTTTTAGATAACAGTTCATCATATATATATATTATATATATAAATAGAAAGTAACTAAGTACCTAACCTACTACTGTTTTAAAATTTAACATTGTATCAAAGTCTTGTAATCACTAGATGTTAAATATATTATCTAATATCAACTAACAGTCAACAAAAAATATTGTCGTCGATTTTTACATATTCTTTTTACTTCGTACGAAACATAATTGACTATCCTTGTCGTCCTATCTTTTAACGCGCTGAGTGTGTGCGAGAGGGTCGCCGTCGGCCGAGATACAATCTTCGGATTAGTTCGGAAGGTGGTATGACTTTTTGCATACACGCATAGCCAATGTTTACATTACAACCTAACCTTAAAACAAACTTTTGTTTTCGTGATTAAAATTAAATTACAGAAAATTGTAATCGATGTTACTACCGTAAACCTATGTATCGTGACCAAACATTTAAAGTTGTGTGAATGCGGTTAACTTTGTATGTGAACTTCTGTAATAATACCTAGGTAAGCATAGTTTTCTTAAGTAGGCTAAGTTATTACAAATAAACATAATATACAAATAATATACAAATAAAATTAATACTGTACAATGACAAAGAGATACCTACTTGTATATATCCATAGTTTATGTCCTTTTGTTATGTATGTTTATATTATTTTGGTACACAATAAAGCTAATTTTGAATTTGAATTTGATATATATATATATAATACGTTTCTTTTCTAAGGGGGCAGTCCATTTTAATTCTACGTCAATAACACTTTTACATACGTCGCCACAAAGCAAGTACCAGGCGAGCAGGTGTTCGAGAAGGCTGCCGATACACAAAGGATTGGAGACATCTGTCAGCGAGCGGTGTAGATGATAACTACCAGGCGCTGTGGTCCGAGTACTGGATAAATATGTGTATTAAGTGTCCAAGTGAAAGGTTTGGGTGATGTTTTATGTGTATTTTGAGTTTTTCTTGTAAAAGTTGCATCGTATTTGTGCGCTATTACGCGATTGTTTTTATCTTTTATTTTATTATAATGTGACTCAAGCTTTTTATATCTAACAATAAATCAAAAAGTCCACAAATGTGAAAGTTTAAGCGATTTACTGTTTGACCACCATTATTTGATTAAAATTACAGTAAATAAAACGCTAAAGATTAAAAAAAAATGCACATGTATCACAGAACAATAATAATTATTGACAAAAAAAAAGACATATAGTATTGCAATGTGATTGAACCTTATTAAGTTCGAGGACGAGGTGGCGGTGAGTGGGTGCCTTCCTAGAAGGATCTCTTACTTCAACACATAGAGTGCATCGAGCAGTAGGTGCAGTTCTGCAGACGGTATTAAATCTGAAATATCTGATTTTAAAATCATATGAAACCACTATCAAACACTCTTATTTTTATAATTCTAAGTCCTGTCCATCCAAAGGTTGCCTGGAAGAAATCGCCTAAGGCGATAAGGCCACCCAATGTGCATTAAATTAGTTTTTAAATATCTTTCATTATGTAATTTTTATGGTGAGCATTAAAGAAATATCTTATCTACTTATTCGTATCATAAATTGCCTTACAGATGGAATTCAATTTAACTATGAAGGCAGCCCCTGAGATAATTTGTGTTTTAACAAGGTTTTAGCAGTGACGAAATGTACTATCGTCAACCCTACAGTTGCAGGTTTATATTATACTAGTGGGTTCTCGTGACTTCGCTCGCATTAAGAAGTAAAACTTGCGTTATTTCACTGCTATTTCACCCCTTTTAAAGTGGCATATCCAAAAATCCTTTCTTAGCAGATGTTTACGTCATAACATCTACCTTCATTTTAAATTTCAGCTCAATCCCTCCAGTGGTTTGGGCTGTGCGTTGATAGATCACTATATCAGTCACTCAGTCACCTTTGAGTATTATATATTTAGATTAGATTTAAATGTAAATTTTAATATTGAACACAAACCTGAACTCACTCTTCACATATGAGTATAAACTTAACTTATGTTTTTCACTAAGTAATCCCACTGCACATTGCTTTCGCGTGTGTGTCTCGGCCAGCGACCCGCGCCTCTCAGAACTGCATGTTGCTATTAATACTGCGCTTTATTCTACTGTCGATGGGAAGGCACATTTTAATTATTTTGTGAGGTTTTAATTACCACAATATAATTATTAGAAATTAAACTGTAGTCTTTGAAGTTTATCATAGAGCTACAGACGATTAGCAACGTCAGAAAATGGAAATATCATACGCTTATTCTCTAGAATTTCCCACCCTATATAAATTTAACTATAGATTTGTGTAAATTGATGAGCAGTTTTTTGTTTACCGGAATTTGTTTGTCTATATTTTGGCTGATGATAAACGATCATTAAAATAAAATAAAATGGAGCTTGCTTACTTTACTTAAGAATCTAAGAGGTATCGTTGTATTTGTAGAATCACAACCCAGAAATGTCAATGTCAGTGGTAAATTAGGTATCTGATAAAGCTTAAGTAAGTCTGCATGTGAAGGTGCTAAAACAAAATTTTTATTTATCCAATTTCGGTGAATTACATCGCTGCTTAATATCAGGCTAGCTTTTGAGTATCGTGAATCTGTACTATACAAATAAAATAACTATCAAGTTATTGTTATGTTACTTTACGCTACTTTTACTTACTTGCTGTTACTTACGCTATATTATTAAAAATAAATAAAAAGGGTAGTAATACGCGTCAGTAGATAGTTACAAAGTAAACTTATTATTAGTTCCGTATACACAAAACTAAACCCCAACTTAAGTTAGTTAGAAAATATCCAATAATCAAAACCGGACAGGTGTTTAACCTGCGCTAGGGGGCGTATGTGTGTCAACAGGGGAGGCACCCTCGACCCGGTCGTACGACCCCATGGGCACCATGGAACCAGCCTAATGCAATTAGACACCTCATCGCTAACTATTGACCTAGGTAACCTATGTAGGTATGTACTAACCTATGTATGTTATCTATATACGCGGGTCACAACTGGATGGCTAGAGCAGCAGATTGCGAGTCATGGAAAAAAATAGGAGAGGCCTATGTTCAGAAATGGACAACTAATGGCTAAGAAAGAAGAAGAAGAAGATCTATATACATATACGAGTATATAGCATTTTCTATCTGACCGTTGCTTGAATAACCTGTAAAATAGTAGTTTCGGCTATTCCTCATATTACTGCAGTCGTAAAACCATGTCAGAAAACCTTTGGCACTTTAAAACTCTTAATGCTACAGAACTTTCGTGAACGTGATATGTTTGTAGGTTCGCCTTTGGTCACAGCCCATATTTTGATCTTAACCATATAACTATAACTGCAACATAGTCTGTAGCACGCTCATCTATAAGGTACCTACTATTATCTCTCTTGAAAGTTTATGAGTTAAAATTCCTTCTTCAAAGATTCTGCGTTAGTTATAAGTAACTCTGTATTAGATTAGATAGAGAATTCGAAAACTTATATACATTTTTAAAGCACTAAGAAGTGTAGCAGACTTAACGTTAAGAGTACAGACATACAAGGCATTGTGCCAATGCTTAGTTAGGTATTGCATCTGTGCATGGGGTAGTGCTGATAAAACACACCTAATGTTTGCAGAGAGGGCACAGCGTGCTGTTCTGAAAGTTATGATGTTTCTACCATTCAGGCACCCCACTACAGATGTATATGCCCAGGCTGATGTGTTGTCGGTACGAAAACTTTTTATATATGAATGTATAAGAAGATATCATAAAAATACTGTACCAAACGCCACATGTAAAAATGACAGGAGAAGACCACAAATCCATGCTGCACCGCTGGTTCACCGAAGATATGCGCAAAAACAGTATAACGTTGTTTCCACTAATTTGTATAATGCAGTTAATAAATACAAAAATATTCATATACTTTCAAATCGGGAGGTGAAAATGGTAATATTAAACTGGTTAAAAGGATTAGATTACAATGATATAGAAAAGATGCTTGAAAGCTTTTATTTTTAAAATTTGAGTAGGTAATTGTTACAAAACTTATTCTATCTCTACAATAACTACACTTGTTGATAATGGTGTACACTCACTAGTACAGGTAAAAGCATACACAGTAACATAATAATTATGTACATGCACTGGGCTTGTCACACACACACCACATACACACACACACACACACAAACACACACACCACACACAAACACACACACACCACACAAACACACACACACCACACACACACACACACACACACACACCACACACACACGCACGCACCTTACATTTACAATAGGTCTGTCATCCCATCTTAAATGTTTGGCGGTATTCAGACCTATTTAAACACAGATAACAGTATACACCAAACCACAGACTTACAACAAAGCACCCAAATAATGTTATACATCCAGACGGTTTCTTGTTGATTTAAATTTGAATTCTACTTGGATTATATTAAATTATAAGCCGAGCACATTTTACATGTATATTGAAATTGTTATTCAAAATTGTAACTTCTAAGCCAAAATAATTTTAATACTTGTTTAATTTAATTAAGTTACTAGAATTAATTACTTATTTTTATGTCAAGCTAAACGGGGAGAAGCCATCGGCAACCGAAACACAGTTATAAACTAGTTCGGATGCCTTTGGATTTTCATACAATGTTATGCCATAAGTATAATGCAAAATAAACAAATTTCATTTCATTTCATTTCAGATAAATAGGTTGAAATTCAAATAGAAATTCTCACCTGTTTTGTAATATATACCTACATTATGAATTCAGCCAAGGCCTCCAAATATAGATCAGTATATCTAGGTTATTCCAGAGATCTATTTAAAGGTTACCTTAGCTTTGTTAAGAAAATACAAAATTTAAATTATAACAGACAGACTGTTTGTTTATAATTCTTGTTTCGAAAGATTCTATCAACCAATAAAAGATAATTTTATAATTTGCCTATTATTATTTACTGAGTATTATTGGGTTACTGAGTACTAATACATTTTATTCTCACCATCTTTTTCTATTACTGTAATTTAAGAACTATTTATTTTTATATTACTTACTAGTTTACTTCATAAACCCGAGTAATTACATACTTCTAAAACTTTATTTACAATAATAAAATATAAAAACAAGGGAAGAAAAACTAAACATACTACTTCTAACTACTACAAATAGGGGCACTTAGAAAATCTTTAGAAAAGCCTAAAGATAATCTAAGTGCTCCAGCCCACTACCAGAGGGCAGCGTGCCCAGCATACTGGCCGCATTACATACTTATTGTCATATTATTTTATTAAAAATTTATAGTTTTTAATATTATAATAAGTATTATTATCGGCGCTGTTGGAGGATTAAATCAAACATCTATTCGAAAAATTATAGCCTTTTCTTCTATTAGTAATTTAGTAAGGTTTCACTATCAAAAGCTCAATTAAAACACACAATCATTAAATCAGACCACCAATACATTCACATATTACTCGATAAATTAAGGATAAATGAAAGTAACTCGTATTATAATATCAAAAAGAGGGTAAAAAAGTAAATAACAAAAGGAAACCGCGCATAACTACAGGACATTGACCGGAGGAAACCAACACATACCTAAGTTGTGTCGGCGAACCCTAAATGTCATGACTAATGATCAATGGACTAGGTAATCGGAGGTATTTCATGTGAATGTACCTTAATTGTGATATTTATGTTTTATTATAGGTAGCAGATAGGAAAGTCATTACCTTACTAGTACAGTAGGCAATCGAAATATGCAGTCGATTTGTGGAAATAAATATTCTGGTATTCTGACCAATTATGTACTTACATAGATTGAAAATCGACTCGTATAACGTGGTAGGAAGGTTAGAAAAAGATCTATCTTGCTTATTTGTAACATTCTATTATAGTAAACGTAAGGTCCTAGAACATTTAAACTTATTTATTACAGCGAAATGTCCGCATTCGCTAAAAAATTGTTAAATAGAAGCTTCTCCTTTTTTTGAAGTCGTTTAATAAGGGCGCCAAAGAACTTCACCAAACCAGTACAAACGGCATAAGCGCAATAAAATTAAGCACCTCTCAATAATGAAGCTGATACAAAGTCGCATATAATGTCGAAACGAGTGCAGTTATTACTATAATGATTACAGGGCGGGACAATATGTGCTCAATCGAGGGATAATTCCGAGATAATTGCCAGTTTATGGGATTCGAGGTGGATTGCGGAGAAAAAACGTATTAAACTAATTGATATCTGAGCTGGCAACTTTGGTTTAACCTTTTGTTTCAACGGCAGTTGGCGAGAAGGTACTTATTAAAACAGTTTCCTTACAAGTACTTATATAATAGGTATAAATGTTATTATCTTTTTATTTACACGAAATAGGCTTACGTTTGACTATAGCCTGCCTGATGTTAAGCACCACTATAGTCTAAGATGTAGCACGCTTGCCTAGAAGAAATCTATTTACTCTAGATTTGAAGACCCCTGGGTTATAGTTTTCTGGAAACAGGGCTCCAGGTAGAAGGTTCCATAGATTCGCTGTCCTTACTATGCTGACAAACAGCTGAAAGGTTTTATGCTAAAGAATAGACGATAATGATGATGATGAGGACACTAACCAACTTAATTACTTATCACTTTGGCTGATCACATAAAACTTGCACCTGTGAACCAGCTGCTAAACGCAAAGCAAATACCAAATAGCTAAGCACTCATAAACTTAGAGAAAGCTAAAGGTGATTGTGATACACCTTTTGCCTATCAAAGGTTAGTGTCTATTCATAAACTAGCTGGATGTCGCGGATTCTCTTGACTTCTACAAAAAAAAGCCATCGGACGAATTAAGAATTTTTTTTGAAGTCGTTTAAAAAACGCTGAAAATGATATTTGTATATACAGAGCTTATGAGATTTAAGTATTTCAATAATCATTATTTTTGTAAAGATTAAAGAGTAACAGTTTTTAGTTATATGGTTATTAGGTTGTAATTAGTGGAATCATCTGCATATACTCACTTCGACTCATTGACATAAAAATCTATTCATCTTATTAAAATCAGTTTGATCGTTAACTAGGAAAAACATACGACCTCAAAAAAATGTGATAATATTACAAATAGACGGACAGAGTTTTTTTTTTTTCAAATTTAAAATGATACCAAGCAGGTGAGGTTATGACGCAGGCTCGTCCGGTCCTTAGCCTTGCTACACATCTGCTTTTATTATTATATAATATATTATTACTCCTTTTTTACCGCCACTTCAATTATTTAATGAACTGATAATAATAATTTGTTTTATAATATAAAATTGAACTCTTTTGGCTAATTAATCATTGATTGTGAAATTAATATCATTGAGGTTAATGTTGTCTTTATTGATGTGTTTTCAGATATATGTAATTAAAAGATCTATAGCCATACTATTAAGGGAAAATATTATCAACTAGCTAGTGCCCGCGACTTCGTCCGCGTGGAATAGTTATTACCATAAAAACGGTTCTAGTGAGTTAACCTTAAAAGATAGACATATATTGTTGAGGACATTTTGTTAGATTATTTTAAGAGAAATAATTCTTTCATACATGTTTTTGTCATATCTTGAACCGTTTTCGCAGCGCATGCAACGGAAGCCATCAAAAATGAATAATTTTCCCCGTTTTTTTCCACATTTTCCATTATTTCTTCGCTCCTATTAGTTGCAGCGTGATGTTATATAGCCTAAAGCCTTCCTCGATAAATGGTCTATTAAACACAAAAAGAATTTTTCAATTCGCACCAGTAGTTCCTGAGATTAGCGCGTTCAAACAAACAAACAAACAAACTCTTCAGCTTTATAATATTAGTATACCTATAGATAAGATTAAATACTTTGGCTGAGTTACTTCTGTATTGGTTTAAGACATTTATTTCTAATAGAGAGAAGCTCTAAGTTTATTATAGCAAATTTGTTTTATTCATAACGCCTAATACCTAAATATAAAAAGAAGACACATTAACAAATAAGCATACTGTTTTGTAAATATGTCCTTAACGAGTATTTACCCGAAAATACCCGAACTAGATCGTTATATTTTGCTGAAGGCTAAATAGGAAAATTGAGATTTATGAAAATAGAGGGAAAAGCCTGATTTTGTAGTTATATCCAGTTTTATAACCAAAGTTATGCATAGAGAGTGAGAGAGAGAGGAAGAGAGAGATAGAGAGTGCTTCATTGTTTTGAATGTGTTTTGAATAAAATAATTAAACATTAAGAATGTCTACATTAATTTATATAGTTGCTAAACATTTATAGGTTAGCTTTAACCGTAAGTCGAATTAACTTAGGTAATTGTGTATTTTAAACTAAAAACACGTTAACCCCGGTTCCTCATCATTTGTTCATGTGATTTATGAACAAAGGTAGGTAGCTAAAAGCTACCAACATCAAACGAGCGAGATTTGCGTTTCCTCAATTATTGAGAGAGCCTCTTCTAAAATAGTAGAAGTTTACAAGTTTGACAGATGTTGGAAGTTGTCTGATGACTTGCAACATTAATATTGTATCCAGCGGCAACGGAGGGGAGTACGGGGCTCCATGGGGATCTTATGGGATGTACTGGGTTAGTTGTGAATGTTGCATGGAAACGTTGGATCGGTGTAAAAACTGACTACTGATTACTCGTTTGCTGTTTGTACGTTTATCGAATGGCAATGAAAGCAAACTTATTGATAAATAAATGTTAAATTTATTAAGAAATTATCATAGGAAACGTCTATTCTGTAAAATGCTCTCAATTACGTAAAACATTAAAGAAATGTTGTTTATTTGAGTTCTTCTACGTAAATTGAGTAGGCTCGCAACAAGCACATCAAAGTATGTATGTACATGTAACAAGCCTATTGTGCATTAGAATATGTACTAGTACATATAACTACTGCTATGTTCTTCAGTACCTGCTCTCCTGATTTCTCAATCTATTTCCTTCAATAAAGTTTAATATTTCTCGAGCTCAGCAGTACCCCTGTACTGTAACTATGGTGTTCTCTGCGTCATGGGGCCATGGGGCCCTCAACATGACCTAGTTTCCAGTGAGGCTGGTCTAGCCACCGATTGACGCTGAGCGGGACTGGTGGGGTATGATGTATATAGGAAGGATTTGTATTGTATAGGTAATGTTATATAGATGTAATATACGAACAGGAATGTTTGTAGATATAATAGGCAGGAGTTTTGTAATTTATTTGGGACGAATGGGTAACCCGTAACCGTAAATGTAAAACGTTAGGCACGATTAAATTTCTTGTTATTATGGGGCGATTAATATGAAAACGTAAAAATAAAATGGAAGACACGATTGGAATCCTGCTTCCTGTTATGTTATGGGAGCGATTAATCATGCTCATTCAGTGTTGATGATGATGATGGTGAAAAATCTATCATTGTATCACAGGTTGTATGGAAGGTTGTACTTAGCTTGTGAAACTAAATTAGCAGAATTGATTTGAATTAAATTTGATTCGGATATTTATATACCTAACTATACGGCTTTTCATTTCGGAGTAAGTAGTTTTGTTTGCCTATATATTTCAATTCAATATTTCAATTCCTTTATTAGCTCAAATGTACCTATTACATTTACCCTGTTAAGAGAGGAATTAGGGCGTAGCTAAAATTAAAACTAAAACTAAAATTAAATATTTTAAAATCTAAAACTTAATATAAAATTTAAAATCTTAAACTAGTACCTATGTGTAATACAATATTTTCTTATATTATTTATTATTAATCTATTTTACATTGAGATCATAATTATATCCTATTCCTTATTTTCGTCATTAAAAAAGTCTTCTATTGTGTAGTAGCATTTCTGTATTAAATATAATTTTAGTTTGGTTTGAAAAGTTTTAATATTTTGTTCTTTTTTTATGTAGTTTGGCAGTTTATTGTATATTCGTATAGACATGTAGTATGGCCCTTTCTTGTATATTTCCAGTATTGGTTCCGGAAGTACTATTTTAAATGTTCTGCGTGGATTTGGGTCTATTGTGTAAAGATTGAGATTTTTCCTGACGAAGACAGCATTTTCATATAAGTAAATACAGGGCAAAGTTAGGATTTTTCTTTTTTTGAAGTGTGATCTGCAGCTGGTGCTGATATTAATGTTTGCTATTATTCGGATACATTTTTTTTGCATAATGAATATCTGTTGGACGTCGGTGCTGTTTCCCCACAATATTACGCCGTAGCGTAGCCAGGCAAAAGCATAGGCGTAATATGCTGTTAATGCTGTTTCGATATTTGTATTGATTTTAAGTATGGAGAGGGCATAAGTGAATTGAGACATTTTAGTTTTTAGTATTGCTATGTGTTCTTTCCAGTTCATGTTTGTATCCATATTGACACCGAGGAATCGACATTTCTTTATTTCTTCCATTTCTAGAGTCGTTGATAATTTTTTTAGGTCGATAGTTTTCCTTTGGTGTGGTAAGTATTGGATTAGTTTACTTTTTTGTGTGTTTATTTCTAAGTTTCGATATGATAGCCATGATTTTATAGTTGATAACGTTTTTATAATATTAGCATGTATTTGAGAGTTGGTACTTGGAGAGCATTTGAATATGAGAGAGATGTCATCTGCAAATAGTGTGCAATGTGTATCTAATAATTTGGGCAACTTGTTAATGTAAATAAGGAAGAGCACACATCCTAGGACGCTGCCTTGGGGGATTGAATGATTGGTTGTTTTCATCTCCGATTGAATTGTTTTAATTTGTCCAGTGTCTGGGCATTGGTGTTCTATTTGGACTAACTGAATCCTGTTTTGTAAGTATGATCTGAGCCAGTTTAATGGTTTGCCTCTTATACCAATATCTGACAGGTCCTTAACAAGTATTTTATGTGAGACTTTATCGTAGGCTTTTGTCATATCTAGGAGTATACTGATGGCAATATGTTTATTTTTTATAGTCTCTAGAATGTCTTGTGTATATTTGAACATGGCAAGCGTTGTCGATGAGTTTTTCCGAAAGCCATACTGATTTTCGTCGAGGAGTTTGTATTTTTCAAGAAAATTGTAAATCCTATTTGAAATGACTCTCTCAAATATTTTGGATATTGCCGGTAATAAAGCTATTGGGCGATAATTGCTTACTTCAAGCTTTTTCCCGCCTTTTTTTAATATGGGTCTTACTTTTGCAATTTTTAAGCGATCAGGAAAGCATTCTTGGTCTATCGACATGTTTATTAATCTAGTCAGTGGGGGGGTTAGTTCTTCCAAGCACAGCTTGATTAGTGATGGTGGAATGTCATCAACTCCACAGGTATGCTTATTATTTAGCCTTTTAATTATATTACAGACTTCTTTTTCAGATACTGCAGATAGAAACATTGAGTTACTGGAAATATTATAATTTATTGTCACAGATTCATTGTAAGTAGTTTGAGTAGCTTTATTTGATTGGTGATCTGTTTGGCCTACTGACGAAAAGTAGTCATTGAACGTATTTGCGACTATGATTGGCTCATTAGTGTTTATGTTGTTTATTTTTAGAGTTATATTGGAATGTTTTTCCTTCTTGGGCTTATTCGTTTTTTCTCTTATTATATTCCACATAGTTTTAACTTTGTTTTGGGCTTCTCTCATTGTTTTTGCGTAGTAAAGTCTGTTTGATATTTTAACACATTTTTTTAGTTGTTTTTTGTAAGTTGTGTAATGCTGTTTAAGTACTTTATTTTTTGTATGTAATACTAGAATATGTAATTGTCTTTTATGTTTACAAGATATTTTTATACCTTTTGTTAGATGATTTCTTTTAGATTGTTTGTTTATTTTTGCTTTTTTGATAGGTATGGCTTTGTTTAAGATTTCACCAAGTTTTTCATCAAATAAATTGTAGTTTTCGTTAATATTTAATGTTTCTGATAATAGATCACTCCAAATGACTTTGCCAAGTTCGGTTTTGAATGAGTTTATGTTTTTGGGCGTAAAATATCGTTTGAAAATGTAGTTAGTTTTGTGCGTGATGTTGTTGTTGGTTGATTTTGTAGAATAATAGATACCTTTATGATCTGATATGCCATAATCTTTTACTGTAGTACTGCAGTCATTTATTTTATTAGTGAATAAGAGGTCTATGCAAGATGATGATTTTTCTGTGTCTCTGGTATTTTCGTGTACTTTTTGATGGAAGTTATTTTGGAGCATAACGTTGATTAATCTTTGATAGTGTTTGAGGTATTTGCTATAATTAGTGTTTAAGTTAAAATCTCCTGTGATGACAATATGTTTAGTAATTTGTAGTTTTAGTTTTAACATTAATTTATAGATGAATATAAAAAATAATTCGATATCTCTATCTAACCGATAAACTGTAATAAGTAGCATATTTTCTTTTACTATTTCTAACGCACAGCATTCGACTATAAATTCAATAGAGAGTTCTTGAATGTCAGCTCTTTCTATGTATTCAACACCATCTCTGGCTAGGATGGCAACTCCGCCACGGGAATAAGTTTTTCTGTAAAATCCAGCAGCAAACACGTAATTAGGGATTTGGATTAAACCTTTTTGTTTGTCGGTTATCCATGTCTCAGATAGGCAGATAGCATTTATACTTGGGTCTTCTTCTATGACACTTTCGAGTAGATGTGTCTTGTTTTTAAGACTCTGCATGTTTTGGAAGATTGCCACGAAATGTATGGTTTGTGGCTGTGTTGCTGTGAGACCTATTGCTTTGGAGTCCTGAGTCATTAATCCTGCTATCTGGGGTGTTTGTGCGTGAACTTTCTTGGTTGGTATAGTTCATGTTAGCTTGATTTTCTGGGGTGTACTTACTTGTATTAGGTTTATGAGTACTTGAAGCTACTTGGGAGTAGAGTCTCGTTTGACTAGTAGGGCTTAGAAATGTGTCTTCTGTCATTGGTTGATTTTGGGGTATTTCAGGTACAGTATCTTCTGTATTCCTTGAGGGTGTTCTTGTCGCTGGTTTTTCTATAAACTCCTTTCCGTCGATATACAGAATATTGTTACGTATGGTAGCATGCCTGCCTTTGTTTCGCTCATTTATAAGGATATCTATGAGCATTTTCCTTTTCTGTAGTTTATCTTTGTCTAAATATTCTGATACTGCAAAACCAGTGTTTTTAAAAACATGTTTGTGTTGTAGAATGTATTTTGTCATGCGTTTGCTGAGTAGCTCAATAACTAGTGGTCGTTTAAATCCTTTTTTGCCAATTCTTTTGATATCCTCTATATATCCTTGTAGGTTGACGTTTTGGATCTCGTGGAATAGACGTATTAATTGATTGTGGAGGTTAGCTTCGCTTTCCCTGTATTCTTTAAATCCATATAGGACAATTTTTTTGTTGTTTTCTGTGTTAGTTGGGGTTGTTTTTTCAGGTAGTTCATTTAAACTCAGATCTAAGATTTGTTTCTTCAGATGTTTATTTTCTTCTTCCAAGTAATTTATTTTCTCATTTATTATCCTTATTTCTGTCTGAAGTAACATTTGAGTTTCAACACTGTTTTGTTTATGGAGGTCGAGTTCGAGTGTAAGCTTATTATGGCTCTTTATTAATGGATACTTGTAATTTACACCTCAGTACATTTTTGTTCAAAATATACACTTGTAGTACAAGACAGTCTTGTAGAAACCGCCCCATTTGAAGCCAAGTCACTTTAAGAGTATCAGACCGGAAACAACATAACATAAGTATAAGTAGGTAAGTATAAGATGATTGTCTTACACATAATACTCCCCACGTCGTATATTCAGCAGTAATGTGCGCGGGAACTAATGTGAGCACAACTTTAACTTGTTTATAGCTTTGGGGGAAACGGAATGGATTTATTTCTCGTGAGTGCGGCTGGAGACTCCTCCAGTGAGTGTAGATGTTGGATCGAGATATTGTTTTACGAAAAGCTTCTAAAATAATTCATATTAGGTAACGGATACTTTGACCTATATATTCAACAATTTATTCTCGTAGGTACTATATAGGTATGGTGATACACAAAGTTCGCTGCGTTTCGCCCAATATATTGCACTAATTCAGTAAAAAAAACACAAAAAAATAATGGATATTTAAAAAGTATGTTGAGATATGTTTATTTCCAATAATTTGATTTTAACATATTATTTAATAGGTAAAATTACATGTAAAAATGAATATATATATTGATCACTTTCTCTCACCACCACCAATAAATAATTTGTCTCATTACGTTACATTAGTACCTGTCGACCACAACTATTTGACACCAACCTATTTAACCTCTTCCGTTTCCCGCCTCCTTCCTTCTTCCGTCAAACAATCAAACTAACAAGTTCCCATGAGAACACCCGAAACAGCCGGCGTCATCCAAAAAAAAGATAAAGGACATTAAAAAAATATTAAAATGTCCACGTGGAGCGCCCACACCTGGCCCAAACCTTTCAATCTGAACATCTGCTCGATTATCCTAGACGAGATATTCTTTGAACACGGAGATTTATATAGTTTGAAGAAATATGTAGAATAGCTGAAGGGAAGTAGGAACTGTTTGAGCGCAATTTAAGTTATATAATTTGTTAAACCAAGATGTTATTACGATTATAAACTGATAAAAAATAAAACGAGTGAGTCGTTTGTATACTAGGATTTGGACAAATGTTTGTTCCAGCTAAAGTGACTTTTAGTTTTGCATAAACTCGAGCTTTTTACTACCCTGTGCTAATCACCGTATCGCTATCGCATCGGCACCATTAGCATCATATAAATACTGTATAACAATGCATAGACATTAAATCAAATCTTCACGGTCTACTCCCAAAAAATACAAAACAAATGTTCCGTTCTCCCATCACCTTTACTCCAACTGTTCCCAAGAGCTTACATGAAAGACGCCAAGCCAAAGAAGTGGCAACAAAGGTTGGAGAGAGGCAACCAGCTGCCGGCCAGCTTGCGCCATAAAAAATAGGCCAATAACTTCAATGGCGAAAAAAAAAGGTTAAGAAATGTTAAAGATGGCAGGTGTGTGTCAGCTGCCACGCACCTTTTGTAATAATTGCACTCCTGCGCCGCTCGTTTTGTTTACCTCGCTGCCTGGCCGGTTCGGACTTGTGTGTACTGGGTTACAGGGGACTTAGGAGTTGTAATCCGGTACTGTTTAGGTGTAATCAAACGCCAAGTGGACAATATGAAGTCGGTTAAAAACTAGCAACAACTTTCGTATTACAACAAGGTAAAAAGCAAAAAATTATTCGCACCGATCGATGAGCTTTTTATATAGAAAAGCTAATTCTTTTTTCCGTGAATTGAAAACTAAAAAGCATTAGGTAAAATGTTAGTAAAGATAAGATGTAAGTACTAAACCTATTCATTACATTCACAGTTACGAGATGCAAATTTTATTTTGCAAATTGTTCAACAGGTATGGTACAAAAGTGGTTGAGTTAAAGGGACTGACACCTTATTGATGTTATGGGTTATGCATTAGTAGATAACCCTGTATATCTACACTTTTGTGTTGTTTTGTGTCGGTGCCGTCGGCATGCGGTATCGAATTAAATCTATCAATACGCGCTCCTTTACGGCCGCTTTACTTGTATATTATCACTTATTTGCTTTAAGTACTTGCTCGTAAACCAGATTTGCGCACGAAAGCCATGGAATCGAGTTGAATGGACTACTAGCTGGCATTTTGTAAGGATGAATGTCTTTTATTCCATTCGTCTAGAGGTTTTGACTTGCTTTTTATAGTCAAAGAACACCACTTTACTACTTAGACTGCTAAGCGCATGGAAAAAAGATAGCTTTACAAAGCTAAGCATTATTTCTATTCAGCCTCGCACTCTACTAAAAGCTAAGCTACTTACATCATCATCATCAAAAGTTTAAGGGCAAGGCCCTTGCTCTGTGGAGCATACGCCATCCTTCCCGATCTTCTGCCAATTCCTTGACCTCCTTATACGACATGACGCCCGCCTTTTCTTTTACTTGGTCCATGTATGAATTTCTTGGCCTTCCTCTTCCTCTTCGGGCTTCCAATTTTCCCTCAATGATGTTTTTCTTAAATTCGTTATGTCGTATAAGGTGGCCAACCATCTTCCCTCTTCTATTTTCAATGGTCGCCATTATTGTTCGGTGTTCTTGGACCATGCTCAGCACTTCTTCATTGGTCTTTCTTTCTGTCCAACTTATTTTGTCCATCCGCCGCCAGCACCACATTTCAAAAGCTTCTATTCGTTCCCTAAGTCATGGCCCAAGTTTCGCTCCCATAGCAAGCTACTTATCGATCACATATTTTCAAATACAAGTATCCATTCATGAAACGGCGACCTCATAACCGCAGTGCACTCGGATCATCGCCCCGAGGTCCGAGAGCAAAAAGAAAGTGTCCGAATATATGCGCACGCGTCGATACATCTGCTGGCTAATTAGCTTTACCTGCGCTTGCCGCGGGCGCGGCCGCGGGGCGGCACGCAGCTTGCGGCCAACATGGAATGACCTAATGATTAATTTTGGAACAAATTAAAGAAACTTTTGTACATATGCTTAAAATTTCTGACTCACCTGAGAAAAGTTTATCACACAGATTACAGATATCTATGGTTTGTTAACTATCCAATGAAAAAAAAAGATAGAAAAAAATACCATTTTTGCAATTTTTTATGGTTTGTCATACAAAATATTCATTATTTTCAATACATTTTGAGCAGGGTTTCGAATGGATGCACGTTATGAAATCCTGAGTAGATGGAAAACAATTAGGTAATTATTATAGTATGTATGGATGGATCAGCTGAATACCAGCTAGAGGCGTTGGATTCGATTGAGACGCGAGCTAAGAGCTTAGTAGGTAAAACCACCATTAAGAAGGCAAAACTCCAAAGTTTGGAACATCGCCGCAAGGTGGCCAGTCTGTCGGTCTTTTATCGAATTCATTCCGGAGAGTGTGCAGCGGAGCTACATGAACTGATTCCCTCAGCTCCTTTCTATAACCGAACAAGCAGAAAGCCCGCAGGTAAGCACCGTTTCATGGTGGAAGTGCCGAAGTGTCGAACACAGCGCTTTGCCTCTACGTTTATTGTACGGACGGCAAAGCTTTGGAACACTTTACCAGAATCTGTGTTTCCTGCGAACTACAATCCAGGGGTTTTCAAATCTTACGTTAATGGGTATCTTCTAGGTAGGCGTGTTACACCCTAGGCTGCAGCAATGATTAACATCAGGCAGGCTGTAGTCAAGCGTAAACCTATACCGCGTAATAAAAAAATGACCTTCTGCCACTAACATGTTTATTTTAAAGATATTTATATCAGGCTGTATAGGAAAATAATAGGTATGTAAAGATGATATCTAAATCAAAAATTTATTTAATTATAAGATAAGATATATTCTTTATATTAAAGTACTAGAACCTACCTTCTTTCTTACAACTCTATACAGTATACTGAGGTTGTAATATACTTGCATACATTATATTAAATTCATACATTACATATATACAGCTTGTTCAGTGTTCCTTCAGTCTTCAAACAAGTTTTGAAATTGCGAGATCAGTCTGCGACTTATCGCTAAATCAAATATTTCAAATGCACATTTGTGTCTTTTAGTACCACTAAACTAGATACCTACTAATAATAATATAAAAGCTTCCAATGAATAAATGGTTACGGATGTAATATTTTTTTTTTCCCTTATTATACTTCATCAGATTGAGAACTGTTTTGAACGAAAAATCATAACAAATTGTTGGAATTTTCAATTCTTTATTGTAGGAACTATCCATATTTACATATTTCACTCATATTTTGTTGAATTTTCAGCCGCGTATATATTTTTCTATAAAGTTATTACTACACAAGTATTTGAAACAAATTTTGTTTTTGTAACACAGAAGAAGTTCTTAGACGAAGTTAGATGAGCACTCGAAATATTAATTACATCCACATGTATTTCAAGCAAGACCTATTTAATACTTAGAATAATTAAAATCGGTTCATAAATAGCGGAGTAATACCGTAACATACCAAAAAAATAAAACAGAGAATTGAGAACATTCTTTTTTAAAAGTCGGTTAAAATAGTCACACCGTTTGTGCCAAAAGTGTGTTTGTCAACAACACTATGTAAAACCGACAAATATTTACTGAGCAGTGATAGTCCCGCATTAACGTCTTAGAAAGAAGCGCCAATTATTCATATTGTCCAGAAATATCATTTCATCTGACAATATTTTGAGCTTCTCCGATTGGCGGTTTTTTTCCCGGGGATTAATTTTCCTTTTAGTGCTAGTCTTTTTAAGGTCCCATTAGTCATTTATTTATATATACTAATGACTAAGATTAGCTATCGGACCGCTTCGAAAATTAAATTGAATATCGCTATAGCAGCCAAGCTATTGTATTTATTTATTGGTTACTTGCCTACAGCACTTGCAGTTTCCCAGAGCGTGCTGTGGACTATCGTTTACTCCCACCTGTTCTGTTTAGTAGTGTAAGCTACAATATGCGCGCTGGCTAAATTAAATATAAATTAACATTTTAAAGGATGACATTAGCTCTATACGGACAAATAAGAAAAAAAAAACTACTGCGTAAAAATCAAAACTATAATTCGCATTTCTAAGTACCTATTTAGTCTATTCCCAAATCCGTACAATGTGACCCGTACCCATGGTACATAGAAACATACTTCCAGCCGACTCAGATACAACCACTTACAAATCTAAAGATACATACGTACTATATATTTACATAATTTACAATATGACAATACTTCAATGAATCTATTTCTAACATGTGAATTTCTATGAGTTTTCCTAACTTACTAAATACATTATAACTATTACCTATGTGGACATTTTTTTTTACTAAGGAGCAATTAACACTCAGAGTTATTAGAAAAGGGAATGCAAAGAAATATCTAATTTATACAGGGTGGCTGGAGATTAACACATAAACTTCTAAAGGCGGCTTTGCTACCAAGCTCCTAACAGTGTGTTGTGGTAGACTGTTAGAAGGTAGGATCCAATTTTTTTAAACTGAAACGGGTTTTCACTTGAACATAGTTTGCTTGATGGTAATCAAAGGCTATATATTAGTCTATATAATACATGCATTGCTCCATCGTGGGCTAGATTTCGCTTGTGCGGATATCACTTCAGGTAACAAGTGCCAAATGCCTCACTATGTAAAAAAACTCAAAACCAACATCTATTATTCTACGATTTTTGGGTAAAGTCATAGAACAAAACAATGTTGCTTTTGAGGTTCTAAAATATTTTCATGGGAAGGACTGGGTACCAAGACACAGGTTAGCGCCTAGCTTGGTGTCTAGAGCCACCACTTCATGTAGGTATGCACTTTTTTCTACACCAATTAAAAAATAACAAATAACTACGATCCTGTTTAATTGTCCCAATAAACACATTTTGATTTGAATAAATAATTTTATATTTAATCATGCCTTACGGGAACTATAATACAGTGAAATTTGTTTTACATGTACATTATTACAACCCTTTTCTCATAACTCTGTATAGATAACTAATACAAATTATTTTTGAAATTTTATATACAAACTATACATATCATGCAGTTATGTAAAATATTTATATCGTAATTACATGATAAATAACTTTTTGCAATCAATAGTATATTTACTAGAAAATTAGCTTGGACATATTTAAAAATATTTGCTTATTGAAATGCATTTTTAAACCAGCCAAATGAGTATATATAAAAATAGCTTCAAGGCAAATACAAATGAATGAAGTATTAAATGTTTACAATTACCTAGGCACCTTACGTAATGATTAAATAATAATTATCCCTATGTGTAAGTATTTATATTTTCCAATAGCCGTATGTGTTTGAATGATTAAATTTAAACATTTTATTTCTGAGAAAGCTAATAAGAAATCCTTTGATAGCATCAAACTAATACGAACTAATTAGAAGAAAATACGACTTTATCAAAACAGCACTTCATAGTGTCAACATTATATTACTCAAAGATGGAAACAATAATATTTATGTCTCGTTTTCTCTAACATAACTTTACAATAAAGCAAAACCTCTTTCTAAATGTCTGTAGTCTATGAAAACAGAAAGCGTTCTGAAGCCATCAAATACAAACTACAATTAACTTCGTTTCTATTTCTCAATACAAATGAAAGGCACAAAACGTTTTGTTTGTCTTGCTATTTTATTGATGATTTATTATGTTTTACACATTACATTAGCTCATGGAGCGATTATTCATAAATAACGAAACTAACGTCACAATGTTTTATTTTACACACATACTGATGCCTCTATATTCCTCTCGACGCTAGACTGGACTATAGCATACAACTATCGTCTTGTTATACAAGCCGCAGGAGACTGTACTAAACTATATGGTGCTTGGTAGCATACATAATGGAAATTCCATCACACTGGCAAAACGATACTCCTTCTTATCGAATGAGAGTGACCAACTCTGATGTAGAGTCTATCAAGCCGCCCTGAGGACGTCTGACATGGCTTAACGACTGCCCTACTAGTCAAAAAGCCGTGACCTCATCGGACCCACGGAAGCGCCCAAAATAGAATGCCACTTTTCGGTCACCGCATACTGACCGCGTCAGACCTTTGCCTATCATCGGTAAAAGCATGCGATTGCCTCCGCTAGCTGAGCTACGGACGCTTCACGATACTTAAACGCATTTAGTGACAAAATGAAGTTATCAAAACTGTTAAACAGTACAGTTGCAGATCACGACAATTTGTTATTTATATATTATAAATGTGACACCCAGAAAAAAAACTTTTAGACCCGCAGTTACATTTTATCCAAACCGAGAAACGAGCGCAAGATCACTTTATAAAGCACAAACTTTATACAACACAAACATACTACAACTTACTATCACTCGACACAAAGACAATAAGGAAAATCAAAACAAACATCATTTCTCCATTTTACTTCACAGGTCCAAAAAAGTAAAGCATTAAAACAAAATAATTATAAAAATAATTACGATTACAACAGATAAAAAGAAATAGAATCCCCTTAATAATTAAATAAAATGATTTTAGCTTTAATGAGTATAGAAAAAAAAGTTAAATACACCTTTATATCACAACAAATACAAAAAAAAACACAAACAAACCAGCACATGTGTAGGATACCAACCAGTTACTTTTAGACGTCACTAAAATATATTCGCGGCATTCATATTTAAGTATAATTATATATGTTATATGAAACGGTACTCACACAAAAACCTTTTGTTTTTGTTGTTTACGTAGTTTAGCATACCTTACGTTTCAAACAAATAAGTGTTCTGATAAATTTAACACAGCGCCATCTGTCCTCCATACTAAGTAAACGTAGTGTTATGTCTACTAGATGAAAGTTTGTGATCCTGTTATTGTAACTGAAGTGACTAGTGTATAGTAGGTACTCTAGTCCACACCACCCCAAGCTCGCCCTACGCACATATCTCAAAAAGGAAGTTATTAATTCTACTCAGTTTTTTTTTTAATATTGAGTCATAGTCGTTGTCTATAGATATACATGTGATCTGCGTCTGATCTATTTTACGGTCCAGTCTAGCGTACTCACTCACTATATAATTCTAAATAATATAAAACAATACAAGTGGCAAAACCCCTGTGACATTGTCGCCAGTGTTACAGCGTTCTGACACATCTTCCTTAGAACTCGCTTTGAACGCCGGTCGCGAAAAACATGTTTTAAATATTTACCACTATTTAGACAATTTTGGAATGCTGAACATCAATTTTCTAACTATCTGTCAAGTACTAGCTGACGTTCGGTCACAGAGGCAGCGGGAGGTACATTCTTGAGAGACGACACGCGTTATAGACCAAAGTTAAAGTAATGCTACTTGTATCGTCTTGTGTTATTTAGATATGTATGGTTGCCACACAGAGCCGGGTATACTATAGTCCAGTGTAGCGTACATCACCTACTGTTTGTATACAAGACATCTAGTCGAAGTCGATGTCCATGTACATGTGGTCGTTGTCGGAGCTGCGCGTGGAGGGCGAGCGCGAGGCGTCGGAGGCGAGGTGCGAGGCCAGCGCCGACCAGATGCCGCGCGAGCTGGCGCTGGAGTCCGAGCCGGGCCGCCGCCGCCGCGGGGCGATGCGCCGCACCACCACGCGGGAGAACGCCGCTGAAACATGCAGGCACTTGTGAATCAAATTTACGGAAAAATACTGTAAAATTAGAATAAATTCAGTTTTTAGTAATTCGTTTAATAGCCTCGCACAGCGCCAGCTAGCCCCATTCCAAGCAAACACATAAGTGAGAATAAAGAAGTGCTTGTAGGATCAGTGTTAATCTGTATTATAACGGGATAAAAGTAACCTATGCGTGAAGACAGGACCTAATCTATTTCCATGCCATAAGTTATTGATGTATGACAGTTTGATGTAATGTTAATTATTATTATAATAAACTCACGTATAGGGTCCCTGGCGTCGCTGGCGAGGGTGTCGGTGGAGGAGGCGCTGGAGACGGCCCCCTCCCCCGACGTGACAGACATGGGCTGACTGCTCGCCTGACTGTCTGCCTGGCTGCCCGCCACACTGCCCGTGGTGCTGCCCGGTTGACTGCCCGCGGTACTACCCTCTTGGCTGCCTGGCTGTAAAAATATAAATATATACTGTAAGAACATTCCAATAGATTATTTCGATTAAAATTATAGTGAATTTTACGGCACCTTATACCTACTCGGCCTTTTGGAATGTCACTAGACTTCAGATATAGGTAATGTAGGTTCAAAACCTTTGACAGAGGCTATATTTACAAAGCCACAAAGCCAAAGGACGGCAAAGCTTTGGAACACTTTACCATAAGCTGTGTTTCCTGCGAACTACAATCCAGGGGTTTTCAAGTCTAGAGTTAATAGGTATCTTCTAGGTAAACGTGTTCCTTAGACTGCAGCAATGCTTAACATCAGGCAGGCTGTAGTCAAACGTAAACCTATCCCACATAAAAAAAACTACGTACAGTATTTTCTACATGCAAGCAACTAAATACCGTGAATATCTGAAGCTGAACTAACTTAACGATTAAGAGGTCGGCGTGCGAGAGACCTAAGTTCGAATCCCGTATGTCATTATTATTTTAGCTAGTTTGGTTTAGGTCCCAATTCCGTATGACTAGATTATTTTTGCTTCATTCAGTGACGTACCTGCGGCCTGGTGATGAGCTCGCGCCGGCAGATGGGGCAGGTGGCGTGCAGCTGCAGCCACGGCGTGATGCAGGCGGGGTGGAAGATGTGGTCGCACTGCAGCCGGGACACCGTCTCTCCTGCAGTGTGGAAACAACCGTATATGTTAACTAAACGGTTTTCGCTCACGTGTAATTCGCGTATGTTGTTCACGCGTTTCGGATGTAATGACATCCATCTTTAAACAAGCATGATTTAATATTGTTATTAGAGCAGTTATGTTACTCAAGCACGGTTCCTATGTACAACAAATATCAGATGTATGTAATATCTCTGGTATTCTTGCTTTTTACCGCTCCGCCTGAATTTAAATCTCTCACTTGCTTGTGTCCAGATACTACCAGTTGAATTTGACTCATACATTGCAATCGACATAATAAGAACCGGTTACACATTTTAACTTACACACACATATTACTTTGAATTACAACCACTAAAACAATTGTACTATGAGTATAGTATTGCTTGGTTGGTACACATAATACACATACAAAGTGTATGTATAATGTATGTACTTACATGGCAGTGCCAAGTAAGGGGCATTTTACCGCGGTCGGCCTGTAAAGTGAGTGATCAGATTATTATCAGATCTTTCTTAACAGGAGTGACATAGTGAGCTAAGCAAACATGTATGCATTGTATGTACTTGGAACTTCAATATTGACAACATATTTGCTCCTTCAATTTGTGCATTTTTTAAATAGACTACATATCGCTCGATATTGAGCAACTTTGCTGTCTGTGCTCCTTACATACTATTTTTTTTTGTTCCCTCTTTCTGTTGGTAGCGTTTTTCCTCATGACTGAGGGTCATGTCCTCGGATATTGTGGTCCTCAAACATATCGGTTTCATCACGATGTTTTCCTTCACCGTGAAGCAAGTGCAAATCCACACATAACTTGAAATTACAAGTCATTGGTGTAGGGCCGGATTCGAACCAAGGTGCGTCTGGATGAAAAGCAGACACTGTAACCGCTAAGCCACACTCGCTTCGCTTCAGTCTCTTGTTACTTGTAAGGTTTTTATTATTTTAACAGTCTCACTCTTGACTACAACTCTCTACTCTTGGGCAGTAATACAATTCACCATGGTGTCATCACCACATCTTCATTATTCTATGAATAGCACATGTCCTCTTATTTTGTATTTCTTGAAACGTTTTATATTCCCTAAGATGTTTTTCTGTGCTAAAATAACGGAATACTTCCTATCTTATACTTATATTATTACTAGTGTCCACATACCCAGGTTGAAGTTGTCCCAGCACACGGAGCAGGCCATGGCGGCGTCCACCTGCGCCTGCGACACCTGCTCCGAGGGGATGGCTTGTATCTGGTCGCGCGGCAGCGGCGGCGGGCCCGAGTTCTCCAGCTGGCCCAGCAGGTGCGTCACCACCGCGTCTAGACCTGGAAATATACGACAATTAAATTATAATGCAATAGTGTATAAGTAAGTTTTATTTATTTATAGTTCACTTCATCATCATCGTCAGGCTAATGAGACCCACTGCAGGGTATAGGCCTCCTCCCTCTTACGCCAATACTCCCTGTCTTGCGCTTTTTTCTTAATACTTTTAATAGTTCACTTAAACGTCTACAATTGATAGCAGCAATGTATTGAATCTTGAGTTACCTGTGTGAATATGATATTGGGAGAATTGGACAAAAGTTCAGTATGATGATTTTACTAAAGCTTTCAAACATGTGTGTTACAATTTCACATGTGTATTTGTATTGATGTAAGCTTGTCCACAATTATTATTATTCTCGGAAACTATAAGTAATATCAATATTCTCTTTGCATCAAATTAGGCATGTTTCATCTTCGGGAATCGTACAGCTTAAACTGAAGTCGATTGGGTGCCAAAGCATTGAAGTTGATTTGATTTTTGCAAATTATATATAATATTGTTACATTTTAGAGGTAACATGATTAATAGTGTTCAGCAAAACAAAATGTAATCAATTGTACATTACATAGTTAGTACACATAATCACGCACCCTCTCCTCCAAACACGTAGTCCCCGGGCGCTCCGACCAGCACGAAGGGTGCTCCGGCGGTGACGGCGCCCCCGCCGCGCCCGCCGCCTATCATCCACACCAGCTGCTCCATCAGCGTGCGGGACTCTCCGCGCCGGGGAGCCGCGCCTCTGCAATGAGGAGTATTATGTATGAGAAATATTTGTGACATGAATAAGCTTTTAGCGATAAATTTTACTTCTTTTTAATCGTTCTCTTCATAGCTCAAGGTATTAAATTGTTGATCACTTGGCATTGTACACCTCCGTGATGTTCCCTTCTCGGCAGTCTTTAAAGCTTGGGCAGGCCTGTGTTATTGTGTATTATTTCAGACACGCAACCAAGCAACGACAAAACGAAAACACGTCGTCTTTCGATTGTTACCAAATTTTTGCGGTTTCAATCTCAAATTTCTATATTGTATGAGTAGAGTGACGACAAAATGGCAAATAGTAGAAGTACTGAAGACTCGCACCAAGCATTCTGCTTCGACATTTATAATGTGAAATTCCAAACTCCTAGCAAGAATCTTACCTACTTATAGCTCAAAGGAAACACTCTTTGAGCTAAAAGTTATCGATTTTTAAGTCGAGAGTGGACTAGTTTATTTTAGGCAGTAGAGAGTATATCTAGTATAATAAAAAACAAACTGTTCCAGTGATCCAATAGAGAATTGCGTCGCAAACTTGGTTACGTTTGTGTGGAATTGGAATCTTATCTCACTTGTAATGTTAACAAACTCCAATTAGGTAGATTGCATTAATATAATTGCGGAACGTACCGTATCCGACCGCCGGTCATTAGAAATGCTAAATCATTCAACATTGGTTGTGCGGGCACCTGGAACATACAAGGCAATCATTTGTCAGTGAATAACATTGATAGTATTACTATAAACAACACCAGAGTTGGCCACTTTCATTCGATCAGAGAAAGAAGTATTACTAAAGGCACTCATGCTTATAATCATCCATAAATGGTGGAAGTTTCTGAATGTGGATGTGTATTGTTGTTCCATCGAAAACAAATGAGTGTGGATTTGTTTTTTATCATGATACAATGCAGGTGTAGCCACAGGCATCCACTTGTATAATTAAAATATTTAAGCTAAACAAAAAAAAATTCAATGTCACCACAAAAGTGAGGTAGATTATTAATTTCATCACTTGGAAAGCATTTTCAACCCTACATACAAGTGATTATGATCTAAAATACTAGTTTTGTTTCTGTCACATTTTATTTTATATCAACTTGACTAATGAAATGTTATCACTCATGCAGGCAAAGTGATAAGAGTGACGCGCGGCGTGAGTAGTGGTTCCTGATACTGATACTAAATAACAACCAACCAGAAATATTATTGAAACCATAGTACCATATTCAAAGTTCTTTTGCAGAACCTATAGTTAAATCTATGGTTGTTGTCCAGTATGTACTCATACACAATTATACTGGGTTGTATATAATTGTGTTGACATGAATAAGTATATAACAGTAATGTAACCACGATATGTAGTTCTTTTTAATCGTTGAACTAAAGTTAGCAAGGCTAATTAGTTTATAATAAATTGGATTTCTGTAGAATTATGTCAGCATAGGCATTTTCAATTCATACATTTATCAACTGTACTAATGTAGCTATGCTAGTATAATACCAGGGCACTCTTATCTTTAAACAAAAACGCGCCACGCTATCGAAATACGTTCGCAGGGGACGTTCATAACCCATGTGCGAGCCAAATTGATACTTAAAATTTCGACTTACAGTTCATATTTCACTGCATACAGTTCGATGCTCTCAAAGCTATCATGGTTGCCATTATGAATGTGGATTTAGTACAACAATAAAATTGTATTATTTTAGTGTTATACTCAACCAAAATAGAATTATTTTTTGATAAATTAATACTTTATCAGTAATTGTTTTGTATATGTGTTATTATAACAAAATATTTACAAACTTTTTTCTTAGATTTTTACTAAATTAAACCTGTTTTTCTCGAATTTGACTCTAAATTGCTTATTTAAGTACCTAGATATAGTTACTGATACAATTCGAATTAATTTTTTATACTTAGGCTACGTGGTCAGCGAGCGAGTGATGTGTCGTTTGACACACAACTGTCAAGCGTACTTTACTGTGCCCTCCCCTTGCTGTGTGTTCGAAACAGGGAGATAGGTTTCTGTTGTATTATGTATTCTGTGGTAATACTAAGGTTTAAGGTGCCACCAGCATTATATTGCTCAGTTGAGGTATGTTTCTGAATTATGTATGCTATGCTTTATATCATTTTACTTTTTTAGTAGCCTAACCAATGTAGAAATAGTTTTATTTCTTTTCTTATTTTGCCGCTTTTTACCAGCCTATAATATACAAATGTTTCTATTTCTTTCTTTGTATACAGTAAGGACTCTAATTCCCTGATATTCCTTAAATACACAGTTCTATAGAAAATTGTAAGCATGTGTTTCCATGACATATAATTGTAACATATTACCAGTAAGCTGGTTCATCTATTTCATCAAGTATGACATACATTACTAGTCCGAGTGAGATCATCCCGGCTGGTCTGTGTGTCTCCGAGCCGGCTGGTGTCCTCCAAGTTGCTCATGTCTGCATCACTGTATTCCTCATCATCCAATGCACTTGCCATTGAGTCATCATGTTCCAATCTCTCAATGAATCCCGTCGAACAGAAGGGGCATGTGTAGTCCTGAAATTCACACTGTTACCCCTTTAAAACTATGTATATAATAAATAATCTTATTTGAAGCTCCCTACATAGGTATCATTCTAACTAACATGATATGAAATTAGGCATTAATTAGATTTGTTTCTACCTCCTTCACACAATATAATTTACTGAACATCACATCAAATGACATGCTAATTAAGAAGTCTTGAGCATATTCTTATAGTATATATTATGATTAAGAGTTAAATTATACATATAAATTGTCTTTCCAGCAGATCAAAAGATATCTATACTTTATAGTAAATTAAGTAACTTTAAGTCATTTATTATCATAGGTAATACAGATGTATAGCTAGTACAAAACACTTTCTCATAATTATTTTAATAGGACAGTTATTTCAATGAGTCATAAAAGTATACATGTATCATAACAATGTTTATAATATTTTCCTTGTAACTAGTTATGACATGTAGGTATACATTATGATGTGCTTATGTGATCATCATAAAATATATCAAGACCAGAGAACAGCATATTCTTCTAGTTTCTTGTTGTACCTTCTATTTATTTCTCTGTGGTGGTTGGTACTAGAACATTCTAATGATACACCAAGCATTATTTTTAGTGTATTATTTTGGTACTAGAAAATGGATATTGGTACCAGATATTAGACATAATCTTTTAGACCAATGTACCTCAGATTATTGTTGATAATAACAACCAAGACTTTTTATTGCCAGAGTTCAGCTATGCAATGGAACCCTTTACTGATTGATAACATGGTGATGCAATACTGTGTGAATCGGAAAAGTCGGTAGAACACATCAGCAGAGTACGTCACGGTGCCCTATTGTATGAACGCCGGTACTATTGCGAGGCTTGCATTCACAACGATTTGATACGTAGGTACCTACATGGATGCCAGTTACCATAATCAAAACATTGGCCCAGCGGTGCCTGTACATACAATATACTCGAAACATTACTCTTGTATGCAAGTACCTACGTAATAATTCCGTTACAACATAAGTTATCGGCAAAACAAAAAGAAGAAATCGATTTTTACCTGCAAAACATCCTCAAATTCTAGATTACACCTGTGGCAGAAGAATCTGTGGGCTGGGCCCTGGGCCTGCGCTGTTTCATCTGCCATTTTCAGGGCAGTTATTGTTACTGTATCACCAAGTAAATTAAATACAATCAATTAAAACTTGGAAATTATTCAATCAAATTAGACAAAAATTTATCAATCGCCATTTTTCGTAGACATGCGACTAATGTTGCCAAAGTATAACGTTCAAAAGTTTCGTCCTGAGACAATTTAATCAATTTTCAAAAAATATATTGTGACCTTATGTAGAGACGCCCCGTCTAGCGCGTCAGAGCCCTAATCAAAATCTGTTTCATTAACTTAATTAGGTATATTATTGGCCAACTAAAGCAGTCACAGTTGATTTGTATGTTATCTCGAGGAAGGCGTAATGCAAATTTAATAAAATAAAAGAACACAAAAAATATTATTAAACTTTACAGGCAACATGTTTCTAAATTCTCTATGGTTAGCCAGAAGATACAGAACTATCAATGTCATCCTATACTATAAGTCCATAGCTGTCAATGTCATTTGTCTATGGTAATTTATTGCTGAGTGGTTTGCGTGTTGCTCATTGCTCTAAATTATTTTTATTTAGATTTTTTTCGTAAAAACTAGCTGTAATATGATAATTCGCGAGTGAATATATGAAGGGCACTATGCAGCAGTGATTTCACGAATATACGAATACCTAACATTGTGTAAAAGCACTCCATTCTATTTGTGTTTGTGGCGATGATTGTTATCAAATAAAAGTGGATTTGTGGGCAAATCATGAAGATATCTTTAGTTCTACACATATGCGACTACTCATCTAATCTTGCAAAGTTGATTTTTAATGTTATGTTCTGAAAATTGTGTAGTAAATGTATAAAGTAGGTCAGCTTGCTGTGTGGTCTATTTGGTTAAAATGAATGAGAAAATTGTACAGAACTTCACGAGTTACATCAATGTATCTCCGACGGTAAATATGTTCAATATATTCATCATAGTTCTGTTATTTGTTGTACACACTGTGTGAGCCTTGTGGCAAGCTATTGGGTAGGTATAACATAGCAAGCAATGTAAGCACTAAAATAAACTACTAATAACTACACTACTTACTACAAGAACACTTGTCAATCTTGTGTTTTTCTTGCTTTTCTGTTAAGGGGCTGATTTTTAGAAAACTCAACATATTTTTAGTAAATATTGGTCATATGTAAATAGTATCTGGGATGCTCGTAGCATCCATACATTGAATGGTAAAATTTAATATTTATAACTAATTATACTGGGCTATCTACCAGATAAATTTCTCTAGGATATGTATATACAGGTTCAACTTCAATTATTTTATAGATAGATAAATACTTTATTACAACACCACAAATAAAACAATACAAAAAAAACATATTAATTAGAATCAGCATCTTTATTGGCGGCCTTATCGCTAAGAGTGATCTCTTCCAGGCAACCAATCTGGCAGGGATATAATCTTCAAATGAAATGAGTAGGATGAGGTGTTTAAGATAGTTATTTGTTTATTAAGTACTTAGTAGAGTTTTTAAAAGACTGCCACATTTCTAACAAAAAATATCTGTTCAAAGTTGTCAACAGCAATTATATACATATATCCTTCACATATATACTTATGTAAAATGTTCATTTTCAGAGTAAAGGTGAAAAGAATGGCTCAGTACAAGAATTGAAACCAAAATTACTCAATGGTGAGTGTTGTGTATTTTACCTCAGCATGTATCTATATTGCTCTCTGTAATGCTGCAAAATCATCTGAAATTCTTGTTCCCAACACAGTGTAAGTTTTGAATTGTAAAAGTTTGTTCCATAGGCTTAACTGTTAAATGTGTTTAACAAGTACTTAGTAATAATATCTTTATCATGTTCAAATTCACCATATCTTATCTAAGTAAGAAATGTGCACATTATTCTTAAATACAGGTAACTATGGAAAAGTCCAGAATATATCAATGAACAGCAAATCGAATGGGTTAATTTAATTTATCTGAACAATTATCTTATTACTCAAAACTAGAAATAATCCTTGCATGCTTTTGCCTTCTACTCTTAGAAGTTATTCAATCATACTGTTACATAAAAGTGTTTTTAGATTTGTTAAGTCTTCTATTAAATCACATAAGTTTATTTTGATCACCTGAATCAACACACAAAAGAATATTAAATCTGTCACATACTAGCTTTAAAAACTAGCTTACTAATCAATCTATCCACTCCGTCATCTTAGATTCATCATTCCATCATACCCGACCTAATATAGCAGCATATACTTATACATAAACCAGCATAACATTATGCAAAGCCCCAACAAGTTATGTGAGCCAATACCACAATCAATTGAGTATGCACACCACACATTTAACTGTACTCCCATTTATGCCAAACCTATGGGCAAAGGAAGTCAGTAACGAACAATCAATCCATGGAGGTTATAAACCCAGTCCATGGTGTTTTGTGAAGAGCTATGGGTGTGCTGATGAGAGGTATGTCTTACTGGGATATTTAAAAATTATCTTACAAATATCTTTATGTGAGAATAATTCTCCAATAAAGATTTATGGTGATTATAATATGATCCTATGTTTTTAATCTTAGAGAAGTTAATTTCACTGTAGATTGTTTTCCAAGGCTTTGCTTACTTAAATAAAACAACAATATATTTTAAGGAAAGAGTTGATTAAGTATTATGTAAGTACATGAAATGAAGTTGATGCTTTTTGTTTCAAAACAGAACTCAGGGTTAATTTCTTGCCAAGCTTCTTCCATGTTATTAGCATTTTATAATGTAAAGAAATAATAATAATATCATATAATATTGATATATTATTTAGTACAATTTAGTACAAGCCTTGCACATGTAATTTTCATACATAAATCCCATAAACCTCAATAAAAATGTCGCCTATAAATACTTAATTGCCTTTGAAACTGCTTTAAAATCTTTTATGTTCCAACTAAACTTTAATGTAATACCCTGTAATGTTTTTTAGAAACTTAATAGAGGATAATATTAAAACTAAAACTTTCCTGCACACTATTTACGGAAAACATATTTAAGGAAAACACCGGCCAAGTGCGAGTCAGACTCGCGCACGAAGGGTTCCGTACTATCATCTGTAATAGAAAATCACGTTTCTAGATACTACAAAGTTTAATTCTGTTTATAAAATAACGAGAAATCAACGAGCAACCGCCTCTCGCTCACGCCACCACCACACCGCGGCGCGGCGCTCGCACCGCATTTAGATGCACGGATTACTTATTTGCTTTTTGTTTAATTTTTAGTTATTATATTTCTAAATATTTACTTACAAATATTCAAGTTTCTACCTGTTTATTAAGATCGAGTAAAAGCGTCTACCTGTTACCGTTTCTAATATTGAGCAAAAAAATACGAAAAAATGACGTTTATTGTATGGGGACCCCCCTTAATATTTTATTTTTATTTTTAACCGACTTCCAATAAAAGTAGGTTATCAAGTCTTCTGAAAGTTTTTTTTTGTATTTGTTGTTATAGCGGCAACGGAAATACATCATTTGTGAAAATTTCATCTTTCTAGCTATCACGGTTTATGAGATACAGCCTGGAGACAGGCAGCGGAGACTTAATAATAGGGTCCAGTTTTACCTTTTAAGTACGGAACCCTAAAAATGTGGCAATCGTACAGAGAAGTAAAATTATGTAAAGTCTGTGGTGCTAATTTAATAATTATTAGCACATTTTACTTTGGTTTGATAATTATCCTTTATTCAGTCATTGCTTTTCAGCACAAGATGCTTTATTACACTACAACCATAAGGCACCACTTGACCACATTGGGTTTTGGTATTGGGTGGTTTTGTAGTTTCATAAAATAAAAGTATTAGGTATAACGTGTATCGGTAACGTGTGTCGATAAAGAGTTGGTTCTATACCGATAAAAACTATAAAAGCACCTAGCTTGATTTCTTAGAGGCAAGATCTCTGTTAGAATACGTACAATATAATATGTATGCAACTAATTACTCAATGTATGTAAAGTAAAGCATGTTTTTCTTAAAGTTTTAAATATGCCGACTTTTTTTTTATATACTTTTTTATTGTGGTCTCAAACTTTTGACCGGCAGTGTATGTAATAATTAGTTAGAATGAAAATCTGTTTGGAATACCATACGTTTAAGAGATAGGATTGGTGATAATTCAGTATTTTTCACCGATACAATTCTGGTGCGTGAGTCAGAGTTTTCACGGTCGCTGCAGCTTGCGCAAAATGCTTTTGTTTTCGTCTAATACGCCGCAAAACGCCCGACCACTGACCGTGAAGGCTGGGCACATTACCACCTCAAGAGAAAAGATGGGAGTAGGTACTGCCACAGAGTAGGTAAATATAATGAATCTGATGATCTGATGTGTAGTAACAAATCTCTTGTCAGAACCTAAAAACTAGACCAAAGAAGCCTGACCATTTTGAAACCTATGATGCATAAATGCTGGTCCCAGAAATGGCAAATTACTAAAACTGAAAAAGGTAAATTCTATGGAGATATCCAACCAGAAATTCCTTATAAACCCTGGTTTTTTAAATTCCAAAAAGCTAATATAGTTACCATTTCTACCATCTGTCGGTTGCGCTTAAATCACTCATGTACCTCTGTTTTTCTCGCCAAACTCAGGATTAGGAACCACTCCATGTGTGAGTGTGGCTTAGATGAGGGAAATGTGGATCATATATTTTTTAGCTGCCCATTAAAACAATACTCATTGTATGATGTTATCCCTCCTGAAATTCCTCGTCCTACTTCCCTTAAATTCCTGCTATCCCTTGCACATTCCAAATTTGTAAATATATTAAAAACAATAAAATAAAATTATAAGTAACAATAATTTTAATTTAATTAACATGTTCCTATGTATATGCATCTATGTTTGTGTTTGTTCTTGTGTTGTTTCTGTATATGTCTGTAGATTGGTTAACTATCGCTGTTACAAAAAGCAAAAAAGGGGGAAAAAAAAAACTCAACTGTGCAATTTAAAACCACCGTACATATCGATATTTCAATTAAAATATCTCAGTTTGATGGCTTATCTTCCCACTTGACATTGGCAGAATTGCGAAGTTATATCTTCGCAAAAGCCGTAACAAAAAAAAAGAGGCCTGAGCGTCTGATACCAGGTACATAAAACAGTGACGATATCTCGCCTTATCTCTCCTTTCACGCAATTTTCACGGCAAGAGCTAAAAAACAAATATGTACAAATATATTTCATCAATCAAAGTACCTGATTCAAACTTTACTTTTCAATAACTTAATTTGTTCAATGATGATATGTCGACCTACTTTGACTGACGATTTTTTTCCGGCGATAAGATTTCATATTAAAAATTCCCCTGCATATATCTCACACATAGCCTTTATAGGCTGGAGCCCTTTTTCCAGAAAATTATAACGCAGGGGTCTTCAAATCCAGAGTAAATAGGTTTCTCCTAGGCAAACGTGCAACATCTTAGACTACAGTGATGCTTAACATCAGGAAGGCTGTAGTCAAACGTTGGCCTATTCCGTGTAAAAAATAGCTCTATAATTTTATTGATTTTCTTGTATAAAATACTGATAATACTTGACAACACATTCGCACACACAACTTTAAATATTTTCCTTTATTTATTTTATCAGCAATCAGCATGTAAACCCACGTAACAATTACGATTATTTCTGTAATTCTGTAACGCATGACTCATTTCTAGGTCATTACCGTTTTAATTCTACAAAAACAGCTGGATATATATTATTGCCGATCTTTTCATATCTACTAGCTCATTTGTGTACCCACTATACCTATGTTTTGATTTGGGATATTCGGAACCGGGTGATACGAAATAGATAAGACTATTTTACCTACCAATAGGTACCTAATTACCTCTAAACCTAAATAAAAGAAAATAAGAAGAAAATATACAGATTATATCCTCGTCCCTAGCTAGTCTTTCACGACATCAAATCAAAACACCCCCCTCGAGTTCTATAGACTACAGATAATTTTACTAGTTACTTCAAATGTACAGAATCCTAACAAACTCCACCAGTGGCTAGATTCCGCTATAGAGCAATTTAATTCGTTGTAATCCAAAGCAAGGCCATTCGATTTGTCGGTTCATCGGCTTCAAGTATTATGTTTTTACTACGAATTAGAGACGCCTTGCCACTTTCTGTAAACATTGTGTTGAAAATCCAAATATTTGGATGGTTTTAAGTTTGGTTGGCTTGCCGAGACGATTTTATTCATTCATCAAATTACGCAAAGCAGCGGTATCGGGTATCGGGCCGTTTTCGAAGCGTAGCGTTTCTTTTGTATCAATACTGTCTTAACGCAGTCGTCATATATTTGTGGAAGTGTAAGTGGAGGCTTTGTTAACTGAACAAACTGTTCGAGAATTGTTATATATATGGCTTAGGTACTGTCAAATCAGACAGAGTTGACAGTAAGCCATCAGACACCATCAATGCACTACACGATGCCTTGCTGCTTGTCTCGGCTTATTCTCGTCATCTTCATCCATAACCTCATGTACATCTACTCGTATGTATGTATGTATGTTCAAGACCCAAGACCAGATGAGAGTTTGACGCTGAGAAACATGAAAAAAGTCAAGTTCATTTATTCATAATATTCATTACATGTCACAAAACATTATAACTGTAACTAGTGGGGTGTAATTTGGCTAAATGAAAGCGGTACATAACTACAAAACTAAACTAAACAATTTGACTCCAATGACCTACATTTAGCTATGCATACTTTTTTTTTAAACCAAAACTGTTTTGCTCTTGGCCATAGTTTACCCAGTGTATTACAGTTCCCGTAAGGCATGATTAAATTTAGTTGTAATAACCAACGTAAACCTATCCCACTTTAAAACCGGGACGCGCGTGCTGACTCGTCCTCCTGATGATGGAAAACTCAGTTTTCCGAAACTTGTCGAGCTAATTATCGACATAATTACTGACGTAAGTGCTAGCCGGTTATTACAACTAAATAGTTTACCCAATTGGGACCGGTTCCCCCCGCTTTAAAGATCGTAGGATTTTATATTTCGTGCGGAACAGGGAGTCAGGCAGCGAGTTCCATAACTCAGCGGTACGTACAATAAACGTAGACGCATACCGCCTCGTGCGACACTTCTTACACTTACTTAGGTCTTAGGAGTCGAGTAATAGATAATTAAAAGGTAGACATATATGAAGTAGTGTTGTTGTGTGCAGGCGAGCTGGTGACGGGCGCGGCGCACAGCGTGGTGCTGCTGACGCCGCTGAGCGAGCGCGACCGCGGCCGCTTCGGCTCGCTCTTCGTCACCAACTACAAGCTCACCTTCGTGCCGCTCGAGAACACCAGCTATGATGTAAGGATATTATAATATACACTTAGCTCAGAACTACATATATTCATCTTCCTTATGAAGGCTACATATTACTCGTAGTAGAGTGGAGCCTTTGCTTGTTTATACCAGAGCTCGAATTACGCCTTAATTCGAGCTCTGATACACTTGCTCTAATGAGTATGTGCTGGTCAAACACCTGCTAAATTTTAGAGGACCTAATGTGAAAGAAAAGTGTGTTCCAGTAGCTTCGTTTGTTAGCAGTTTTTGTCCATTATAGCCATGCCCTATCTTATAATTTCACATGTGTGGTTGTGTTGTGGCTTCACGACGTCACGGTCACGTGTAAATAATTCTATAACATCTCGGTTCTTTCCTTGTTATTGTGGTCTATATTCAAGGCTTTGTGGAAACCTTAGTTTAAAAAAACTATTTATCTAACCATCCATCTATCTTCCCCAGGAGTACAGCCAACGCAATTTCCTCCTGGGCACGTACGACGTGCCGCTGACGTGCGTGGGAGGCGTGTGGCTGACGGACGGCGGGCCGGGGCGGCGGCGCCGCCTGCTGCCCGCGCACGACGCGCCCGGGAAGGTCAAGGGGCTCCAGGTTATATGTAAGGTGAGTAGTTTATCTAAGAAGGGATCTAGGATATCTAAGGGAGCTCGTATGTAAATTAAACCACCATTATATCTTGACTGCCATTTATAAAGGTAAAATAACTACATTTATATTACATTTGCATTTTTTATTATTATTTATATGTGTACTCAGAATTTGGGGGTACACGAATAATTATATTGACATCTTTCATTTACATACACACCAGTGAGAAGCAGTTTGTTGACACTATTGGACCGTTTTCGTAGTAAAGCGTTTGTCTCGCAAAAGTGCCATGCCATAAATAAATACGAGTAGGTACAAAAAGATTGTAGAAAGGCTAGATGGCGCTGTGTGCAATGTCCCGGAATATTTATTTATTTATTTATTTATTTATTGCAATAATAATATTAGTGATGCTGTGATTGCACCATAGGCCATGTGAACTAGCCACCCTGCTACAGAGCTCGTTGGTGAAGAAACATTATACTTACCAAAAATGTCCTACTATAATGATTTGGTGGATGGATACAGGAGTGGATTTTACCTTTAATTGTATATTCCTAAACATATCAGAGGCACCTAGAACTTTATAAATCTATCACCAAATGCTGCTTTCTCATACGCAACGTAACTGTTAATAGTGGATCTATAAAATCTCCGCATCGCGTTCTATAGGTATTCGATGACGTGCAGATGATCTAACAGTGTATGCTTTGACGCATCGCCTCATCACACCAGTGACCTAAGTATGCCTAATGACTTGAACCGGACATTTTACTTGTATGAGAAATTTAAACCTCTTTTCATTCACTTAGAAACTATGTTTTTTTTATTTCGACCCTAATATACTATGTATTAAATTAAAGTATACCTAAGTAAATTAGATATAAAGTATACCTATTTAGACACCACTACAAAAAAACAGTACATAAGTACCTAATTTTACCTATAAAAAATAAGAATACATGTAGATTGTAGGTAAACGTCAACCTATAGGTACCGTGTTGAAATAAATCATCGCAAGTTCCTTCAATACTAGATTGAATAGTTTTTATCGCAAACATCTTATTATTTAGGTACTACACAACAACATTACACATTTGTAGCCTCTACCACATCAATTCCTGGCTCTCATCTCTTGCGTAACTCTACGAAATGCTGAATAGGGTTCTATCATCAAAGAATAAGCTGTTATTTTATGTTATCACGACGATTACATTGAATAAATTCTTAGAAACGTGATTTGATAATACGCAAGGTCAGGCCACAAACTACCAAACGGCTTAAAATGTGTACAACGTACATTCTTTTACATTTAATAATAAACGGTTTAAACTCTGACACCAGAGTTGGCCACTCTCGTACGAACTTACTTAATAATGCATAATTACTTTCGAAACAGTGTACTACACAGACTTGAGATCTAAATAGTCTGTACTTTTTGTTTAATCTTGTTTGTATTTTAGTCATGTGCCTAATATAATAATGTCAGCTCATGTACTACTCATTTTTCAGATGCCTAATAGACGAATGTTTTAAATGAAAAGAAATGTTATGTTTTTGAGTAAATAAATCTGCTATCACCACCATATCTGCTAAAACCACGCATATGTAAGGATTTTTGTTTTGTTCATTCAGACACACACACACACACTCACACATTTGTGAACACACGTCACAACATACCTACCGCATATTAAATTAAGGTCCAAATTAGTTCGACGTCGAAATAGTTAAATTTACCATAACATGTATTGAAAAACCAGATTTCGTGTCGTTTATCTAATCGTGACTCATTGTAATGGATCTTAGGAATGTCACACTGATACTGCTATGTAAATACTATGTAATCAGAGCGCGAGGTGTGTTATCTAAATTGTATGGGCAAAATTTTGTTTTTAATACTTTGGTCTATGTATCTAAATACCTTGGCTCAGACAAATTACAAAAATCTAGGGACACAACTAACTTGTTGATTTGTAGTAAGTAATAACTATAGATTTAGTTTTCTGTGTATCATTAGGATATAATTATAATGTAAAATGGAGAAAAATCCGCAAAACAAATAAAGTCAATCATTTCTTTTTTTTTTGTATAAAATGAGCTAGTCCTGACTTAATAAAGAGCATGATAAAATAATACCGATAGATACATTTATTGTGTTAATGCACGAAACATTTCTCGTATAATCCAAAATGTTAAGTTATAGTTAAATTAACAAAACATACTTCCGAGAAATGGAGAACTAAATTTGTCTGTCAAGGTCGAAGGCAGGTTAAAACGCGTTGCAGCTATTTGGTACTTCACTATTTATATTTACTCACAAAAACACGTCATTGCTTCTGAGAAATGTTATATAAAGATGGTTCTTTATACCCGTACTTAACATTGGGCTTTGTTTCCGAAAAGACGTTAATGAAGCACTGAACACTACTGAACATATAATAATAACACTTTATAGATATGTATATGAAAATCTGTTTTATCCTTGTAGCTTGATCCAGACCTATTTCAACTTCGATTGTTTCGTATTTCTTGCGCTTCAAAACCTTTTTTTCCTACCACTCTTTTAATATTCTTCCCAGTTCAACCTTGATTTATATAACAATGTAGGGAGTTTGCCTAAAGATTAATGTCTTTTTTTTTCAATTATTTTCCATGTATGTATGTGTTACCATCCGTATCCATTAATTTATTAAGTTTATTTCCATTCCAGAACATGAAAGTCCTAACGTTCAGTTTCGTGAACTCTCCGATCGACAACGGGCGCAAGATAGCGCTGGCCCTCATGCACCACGCCTTCCCCAAGCGACACGACCTGCTGTTCGCTTACGAATACCGGGAACCATACTACCCCACACTACCACCCGATATGAACATGTTTCTTAGGCCAGGTTAGTTATATTTTATACTGGACTCAACCGTCCAGTCAGAAAAGTGTGTTTGAAAATGACCGGTGGATCTACTGAACCGATTAAACCTGACATCAGTCGATAAAAGAAATAGAAAAGAATTAACCTTGCCCCACTATTGTGTCACAGACCCATTGCTTAAAATTAGCGAAACATATATGATGGTCAAGAAATTTCGTAAGAAAAACTCTTTTATGTAGATTTCAGTCGGTAAACACCACTTGTTGTCTGATGACTGCATGGGAAACTTGCTTCTTAATAATGTTTATTCTTCTATATACTTCTTCTTAAGCGAGTGTGGCTCAGCTGTTCCAGTGTCTGCTTTTCATCCTGACGCAACCTGGTTCGAATCCGGCCCTACACCAATGACTTGTATTTTGAAGTTATTTGTGGATTTTGCACTTGCGTAGCGAAAAAGGAAAACATTGTGAGGAAACCGACATGTTTGAGGACCACAATATCCGAAAACATGTTTTCCGATGGACCTGGGCGCCGGCCACGATGTATCTCCCCTAACGAATTAATTCTGCGGGGGAGTCACGACCCTTAGTCATGTGTAAATACGACTCAAGAAGAAGAAGAAATCAATAAACATCTGTATCATGTCCCGTTTGAACTGGGCTATACTTCTTAGTTACTTCTCGTCCTAACTATTTTCACGTTGATTCTCTCCGCAGGCGACTGGAAGCGCGAGCTGGAGCGGTGCGGGTGCCCGCACTGGCGCATCACGTGCATCAACGGCACGTCGGACGCGTTCATGCTCACCGCGGGGGAGACGCTCATCGTGCCCAGCTCCGTCTTAGGTATATATCTGCCGAATAACATCTAGAATTTGTATATCGTAGAACAAATTTACGTTTTGGTTACAACTACCCCATGTTGTTGTGAGAGGGAGACAGTAAAAGACATCCTCTTACACAGAGGATCTCATCTATTTTATTTTTTTCTTGTCTGTTTTGACCTTTTGAGATAATTGGGATCTTCAAAATTTACATCGCTTTCGCTGAACCTTGTTGGAAGTTGTTAGTGAATTAAAATTTCAGTTCCTGATATCAGTTTGTTATAATTAATCGACAAAGCAGAGAAATAAATAACCACAGTAAATTTAACCTCATTACAGATTACAACTTAATGGAGTCTGCGAGACACTTCAGATCGGGCCGCGTGCCCATCTGGGTGTGGGGGCGGGCGGAGGGCGCCGCCTTGCTGCGCAGCGGGGAGCTGCTGCCTACTGACGCCTCCGCCACCGCAGAGAGCGTGCTTCTAGAGCAGGTATGGAGTCTGGGAGACACTGCAACACCTGGCATTAAATTATAGTCTCTGAGACACAAGAGGTGGTCATACTTACTAATATTTGATCTGTAGTTACTGCCATCGCGAGAAGCGTATTGCTAGAATATATATTCTTTCTTAGAGTCTGCGAGACACATCAAGTTCAGCCACAAGAAAGAGTCTCTGAGACACTACATATGGTCACATCATGTTAATTCGTTTGTATATATTAAAGCGACCGTCGTCTTCTTCATCTTACAGCCTTTCTTAACCCTGAGCGTAAAACATCGGTGATTTTTTAGCCGACATCAAAAAAGGAGACTGGTTTTTTATATTTGCTTTTTTCTATTCGCCAGGTCCGTCGCTCGCACCCGAAGCTGACGCCCCCTCACGTGATATATCTGTGCGGCAACAGCTTCGTGAGCAGCAATAGTGCGCAAGTGCTGCCTCCACTCTCGCAGTTGCAGGCGTCGTACAAGAAACTAGTGGAGCTGTGCACGCCCACCACATTGGCTGGCTTCTGGGTAAGTGATTCTTAATATTTTTCTTGTTTGATAAAAAAAATACTAGATATCACCAGTGAAAGACAGAAAGAAGGGAGACCAGCACCGACCAGCGCGATATGTCTTCTCGTCGCGTGGTTAAAAAAATAAAGAAAAACACCAGTGAAAGCCAAAAATAGAAGACTAGTGCTAGTTGGTTCCATACAATCAGCATTATACTGAGTTGGGGGTTGCTCACACCAACATATAGGACTTCGGATTCTCAGTCACTACAACTTGCTTAAAGTTTTTGACACTTCTGCCAAAATGGCATTCAATCCTTGCCCCGTTTTTAGTATTTTAAATAATTTATGTGTATTGCAGCTGCAAGACTCGCAGTACTACAGCATACTGGAGTCGAGCCGGTGGCTGCGCCACGTGGCTAACTGCCTCGCCTTCGCGGACGAGGCGGCCACCCATCTCGCTAGGAACCAGACCACCGTGCTGCAGGAAGGTAAGGACCTATTACCACCAACCTGCCATGTCAGAGGCCCTTGATAAACTCTCGACACCAGATTTGGCTACTTTCATTCTATAAGAAGAGAACCACCAACCTTACAATCTAACTCATTTTCATATCAACGTTATAGAAAACAAAAACAAATTGACTCATAATCAAAAATTGCGTAGTTTTACCATTAAACCATATCACAAACAGCTTGGAGAGTATCGGCATCATGTTTCGTCGTAACGCCTACAGAAAAAAGCTAGCAACCTGACAGAAAAGATGAGCTACAAATATTACCCATAGCATCATTATCACATCACATTGTTGAAATTGCCTGATATTTTTTATCGAATGCGTGAGACGTCGGTTTTTTTATTTAATCTTAATTATCATAAATCAGCATTATGTGTCAGTTTCAATTAATCACAGCACTGTTACCTCCCCAGGTGACGGCGTGGACTACTGCGCGGTGGTGTCGTCCCTGACGCAGCTGCTGGTAGACTCGTACTACCGCTCGCTGGCTGGCTTCCAGTCGCTCGTGCAGAAGGAGTGGGTGGCGCTCGGACATCCCTTCTGCGATAGGTAAACTGTTTGACATCGTCTTCTCTAGGCTATCTGTCAATTAAGTCCAAAAAATAGTAAACGTAAAGGGAATGTATTAACTTTACTTTCAACACTTCCAATTTGACAGGTTTTTTTAAGAAATGTAGGTTATCTCTTATGAGATCGCCTCTAGAGCCGCTAGTGTAACGTGAGGTCTCGTACTTATCAAATGTTCTCATATTTAGACAAACTGACCATTTGCCGCTAGAATCTCTTGTGTATCGCTAAAGATCTGAAATGTCAAAAATCTAAAGTATCTGATTTACAGACAGGTTTTGTCACTTGAATACGCACCATAATTCTAATCATTGAGTTTATCTCTATGTATTACAATACTTTGCGTGACAGTCTTGAGAAATATTCTTCTTCATCAAAAAGACTTGCTGTAAATTGCTCACAAATTGTTGTCGACTTCCAGACTAGGCCTGCCCCGGCCCGGCAGCCCCAAGGAGGCGGGCAGCAAGGAGGCGGGCGCGGCGCAGACTGCGCCCGTGTTCCTGCTGTTCTTGGACTGCGTGTGGCAGCTGCAGGCACAGTTCCCGGCTGCCTTCCAGTTCACAGGTAAATAAATAATAAATAAATATTTCGGGACATTGCACACAGCGCCATCTAGCCCCACACTAAGCAAACGCTTGTGTCGTGGGTACTAGATAACGGATATAATACTTATATACTTTTCTTTTGTAAATACATACTTATTATACATACAAACAACCAGACTCAACACAAGAAATTATACATTTTTAAAATGCATAAATACTTGTATCAGGCGGGAATCGAACCCGCAACCCCTAGATTAGAGGGCAGAGCCACTACCAACTAAGCTAACAGGCTAGTCAAAGGTACTGGTACTATATTTTTTTACCAACCTATACCATGCGTCCCTGTCGAAGGTCTCCTCACGCTAGGCACCCCGAAAACGGTCGAGATCCTGACGCCAGCTGGTACTATATCATGATCTATTTTTTCTGACAACATACAGTGTCTTAAATGTGCAGAAAATGGTCGCCGTAGCCCAAAACGGCAAGGAGGATTTTATATACTATATAACATACACTAGGCCTGTCTCTTTCCTTCTTTCTTTGCAGGTTAGAATGTCAAAAAGCCGTCACAAAATACCACAATACTATTGGCACAAACTCTAACATTTCATTCTTCTGTAATGGCCAATATTAAGTTTTCGAATAAACGTTGTTCATATTGCAAATGCCGCTGAAGATGTTTGCCTAGTATCAATAGACTAATGCAATGTTCCATTTAATGAACACATGTTTTCATTTTAAAAAGCCTGTAAAAGACCTCGCCTGTTTTGTCCTCAGAAACGTACCTGACGACGTTATGGGATTGCTGCCACAATCACCTTTTCGACACCTTCCTCTTCAACTGCGCCAGAGATAGAGACTTGGCTGTGCAAAAGGTAACGTATTATACTATCATTGATCATCGTGTTTTTTTGTATGGCTTTAGTATTATGATCTCGAAAATGATTTGGGCGTCTCAAAAGTGACATAGTCTACTTTTTGTTCCAATGCATATTCATTTTTTGTACTTAGTTTCAGAAATAAAGCTGCTATTTGTAAAACTTGTAATTCTTTGCCTGATGTTGGAAGGGCATAAAATGACCTTCCGAGGGATAAAAGGATATACATTTTGATTTTAATATTTTCCATACCTTTTTTGAATCGTAAATATCATTACTGAGGGTCGTGAATTCGCAGAACTAATTAATTGGGGAAGAGCAAGAGAAGAAAGAAACAAGTCAATCATTCGGAGCCCCAACAGTTCTACAAATGATACGTCCTCAGATTTGTGATTTTCAAACATGTCGATTTCCTCACTCACATCACCGTAAAAGGAGTACAATATCTACTCACAACTTGAAAAATAATGGTGTAGGACTCGGATCCAGATTCATTGCTTTTTCGAAGTCCTTTTCAAATGCATTTATTTTTTTAATTTCAGAACTTCGTCCAGCGACCCGTGTGGGATTGGGGCGAGCAGTTCTCAGATCAAGACAAGGCTCTGTTTAACAATCCGTTGTATATGGGGGTCAAAGCGACGCCGACGCCTAAACAGAGGATATGTAAGTTGATGATAGTAATGTCCTCTTGACGTGTCCACAGACACGCGAGTCTGGTTGTTATCGCTCTGTTTTTTTATTATGGGAGCAAATATGAAAAGAAAATCCGAATTAGATAGAAAATAACGTATGTATATAGCGCCATCAGCCGCTTATTTTGAGAGTTTGGAAATAAGTGAAGATTTTCGCACCTGGCAGTAAATGGTTAAAGCATCCTGGCGTTTTCAGAAAGACGTAGTTTCGAATCTTGCTGATCCGGTAGACTCTTGGACAATTTTCTTTTCAATTTATCCTTTACACTAGCACTTCTTCGGCCCTTGTGGACCCACTGCTGGGTATAGGTCGCTGCAACGTAACCAGTTTTTGGTTACGAAGCCATACTTTCCTCGGAGTCTTGCCACTCGAAGGAATACTGTTAAAGGCCTTCCTCTCCTTGCTTCTTTTCTTTCAATGATGTTTCTCGTAGATCTGGCATGTCTTATAAGGTGATCAAACATCTATCCTCTTTTGTTTTCTATTGACGCCAGAAAATATGAATCAATTTTAATTATGTCCAGCCCAAATAACCCCCGAGAAGCGAGCCAGCACGCCGCTGTCCCGACTGGAGCCGTGCACGTCAGTAGCTGGCATGGAGCTGTGGTCGCAGTGCTACGAGCGCTGGCTGCCACCGCTGGACGCGCCGCACGCCGGGCCCGCGCAGTACCACATGTACCACATAGCGCTGCGGAACCAGGTAATATAGTCATCATCATCTACAGCTGTGGTCGCAGTGCTACGAGCGCTGACTGCCACCGCTGGACGCGCCGCACGCCGGGCCCGCGCAGTACCACGTGTACCACATAGCGCTGCGGAACCAGGTAATATAGTCATCATCATCTACAGCTGTGGTCGCAGTGCTACGAGCGCTGGCTGCCACCGCTGGACGCGCCGCACGCCGGGCCCGCGCAGTACCACGTGTACCACATAGCGCTGCGGAACCAGGTAATATAGTCATCATCATCTACAGCAGTGACTTATTATATCACCATTCAGTTATACTAACTACAAAAGACAATATTCTAACAGATGACCTTGCCCTCCAGATAAACCGACTGAACGAGAAGCTGTCATCTCTCTCGATCCTGTCCAGCCGCCAGTCTAACGGCGCGTCCCCACCGCCCGCGCGCGTGGCCGCCCCCCGCTTCCACCCCTTCAGCCTGCACCGCGGTGACGTCACGGCCGCCCTCGACTGCATGCAGCTCAGCCTCATAGATGCTAGTCAGCTCCTCGACTCGCAGTCACTGCTCAATGCGCCGGACTAATGTGAGCTTTATATATAGTAAGGTAGGGGTGGGAATCGTGGAGCAATGGCAATGAGTTTAGACTTTTATGTTATTGATACGGAGGTTATGTGATTATGATAGAGTAGTTAAATTAGCAAAGTGTTGCACAAATTCGGAACGTCTTCAGGTTAAATACGTAACGCCATACTATGTAGAACCCCTATGGAACTTAATATGGTTGGTGGATGACTGCCATTGGTTAAATATAATAGTTTTAACTTCTTTGATTGGCGTTACGATGCCGAATGATTTTTTACCGAATTCGTGAAATACCCTTTGTTTGATTTCACAGTTTCTGCACTCATCCATAATTATTTGTATTTTAATATGGCTATTATGTTATATTCCGACATTGCTCTACGATTTTACTCGACCACTATGAAAATCCAACGAAATTTGAGCTTTTTCAAAGAAGTAAAGTAACAATAGAAACGTTAACCATAACGCTTGCAGTAAAAAAGCGCCTTATAGGCTAGAGAATATTTGAAATGTTGAACTTAGATCAATAATAGAGAACAATGTACAGTGAGAGACATATTATTGGACTTGGGGAAAGTTTGGCTTCAACTTATTTAAGAAGTTGTTTCGGTTTGATTCTAATTTGTGGAGGTACAATATTGTACATGAACATTATCTTTTTCAGATTTTTAGACAACAATGCCATCATAAACTTGATTTCAAAAAGGAAACTAGTTTCTTGCAACAATTTATTTAACATTTGTTTGAGTTTAAAGAGAAATTTTTCCACAAGCCAAATATAATAATATAATATGTCTGCTTATATTTTTAAATAATACATATAATGCCATTTTTCAATGAGTATTATAATTAGGGTTGGGTTAGCGGGACTTTACACGTCGCAGGATTTAGTTTTTATTATGTTACGGAGAGACAAACAAGCAAACAACACTGAATATTTTATTTTGTACATATCTAAAAACTGAGAATATCTTGATTAATCCGTTATAAGACTTATAGAGTTCTCAGAAAATACTAACTAAATTGATTTAAAAAAATGTCCCAAGTCCCGATATATCCTATACCCTATTTTAAATATTATAAAAATCTAATATATTGTGTTACGTTTTAACTACTGACTTTTAACTTAATAGTTGTACATAGAACTGAGATTAGGTTATATACGAATTGTGTGTATTTATTTTAAAGCAAGGAATTGAGAACTTATAAAACGTATATGTAGGTACATATATACATATACTTAGATACATTTCAACGGTCTGAACGTTTAACATTTTTGTAAGCAAATCCAAATTTAGCAATATCCTAAACTATGGGATTAAATGTCTCAAGAATATTTGCCCTCATAAAACAAACTCGAATAATACCAATGTATCATTTTTGGTGGTGTTTTCACTAAAATGCCAAGAAGACGAAAAATAAATTGTATTGTTTGTAAATTGCCCAAACATCTTGCTTGGGCAATTTATGAACTTCTTTATAATCTACCACCAGACTTTAGAGGTAAAAATTACTTCATTCATTTAAAAAAATCAGACTCCAGTTAGAAAACTGTTGTATGCCAACTTTGGGATTGTTATAAAGTTGACTTTAGTGATAAATTAATAATTTTAGAACAAACTAAGTTATATTTTTGTAAGTAAATTAACAAGAATTTAGATTTAAACATTAAAGTCAAAATTTTATATTTTTAAATTATAAGAATTAAAGGCGTTTTTATTTTAGGCCATTCCAAATATTCCATACACGATGATGTACGTTTTTAACAGATTTTTTTCTGTGTAAACGTTTTACTGAGTTTTTTTAAACGGCATTAATTTGTATCTTTAACTTCTTCTTTATTTATAATAGTATCCAAATATTAAAATAAATAAAGACGTGTGTACCTTACTAAATATAGTCCAGTTGCGACATTCGAAGAATTCCGCTCTCGTTTACATACATACATATACAATCGTCACCATGATAACAATCGCGCAAAGTATCTTTTTAACAAGGAATGGGTTTGTACTTGACCGTATTTCGCCCGATGGTAAGCAATCATTACGGTCTAGGATGGAGCTAATTCTACAAGTTCCGCGACCGGGCTATACATAATTCTGTTACCAACACTGTACTGTTCCATGTGTACATATTATTTATAGATTACGGCAGCTATCTTTTTCTGTACTTCGTTGTTGTAATTATTTAATTAAAAGCTTGTTATATAGTAACATATTTAGCTATATTTTACATTTTTATATTAGAACCTAACTAGTTTTATTCATTATCAAATTATGACCTTAATAATTTATCAAACATTTTAATATTTCTTCCTATTTTATAAAGTTTCATGTATATAATTGTAACTGTACGACCTTTTTCGAAAAACAATGTTGTTTTATTTTAATTTTAAACAAGTTATATATATATTCTGTTTATTAATATACTGCGGTTATATATCTACTTCTATTATGCCTCTTTTTAATTACTTGGAATCAAAGAAATACGTAATTATTACTTATATTTGAAGTTCTGTAGTAAGCTTATTAAATTATGCAAATCAGTTACATAGACACCGAGTTTTAAACAAATTTTAAATTTATATATTAAAATTATTTTATATTCATTTCATATTGGCTAGCTAGGGTCCAAAATAAATTCTAATAGAGCATCTCAAATTGAGAAAACGTATGTAAGATGTCTCTTGAATTGTAAAGTTATTAGTGTTTTCAAACTTAACAATGAATGCTGTCATTTCAGTATAACTAAGAAGCGTATTGCTACTTGATAGAAATATTAGAATATTTTAACAGAAACGTGTGATATATTTTAGTGGCAATTTCGATTTAACTTCCGGAATTTCTTCACCAGTACAATTTGCTGTACGAAATTCTTAGTGTTTCGTAAAATTCGTTCTTCGTCTTGAAAAATAATTACACTTTTCTGTATAAAACAATAGTTTGTATAGCTTATGTAATGTAGATGTAAGACTATTGTATTTATGTGTAATTGATAATTTTACGAATTGTTATTATATATTGTATAGCTGACTAGGGCTCCATAGCATGCTTGGAAGAGAGCGCTTATATTTTTATAAAAATAACGTCTAATCTAATAAAAGTACTATTGCTATCTTCTTTACTCTCATAAGTTGATTCCGTTGTGAGATAGAGACGACGCGATATTTAAATGATTCGTTTGACTGAATATTTGGGCCTCATTTTTAAACAAAATGCAGCGCTCTCTTCCAAGTACATTTTTAAATCTGACTCAAATACTTAACCAATAAAGCTTCCAATAGTAAAACCACATCCAAAATGTGCCATCGCAACATGAAATGAAACTTCCTTCTACAACCACATGGCCATTAGCAAATATCATTGACTTATTTATTACTGAATAAATAGTGTTGTCTCGCTCTTACGCTCCAAGCTCGCTTAATGTGTATGAAAGAGATAACACTATATTTATCCATCTAACTGTAGCTCTACTACAGGCTATGGAAAGAAAATCTTTATTTTAACGAGTAAGGGAAACTATACGATTGCGGATTTCAATTTTGCTTACCATCAGGCGAGATGTCATATTTTATTTCAATTTAAAACAACACTTTTTTGTTGTAAAAACGTTGTAAAGTTTGTTTTTTACTTCCTTCGCCTGTAGTAGTTTTAAAAAAATAGTAATAAAATATTTAGTACTTTCAAGTACTTGTTAGGTGTTCTAGGACCTAAGTTAGGTCATATATACCCAGTGCTGTACAATGTCGACCAAATTCTGTTGTCAAAAGTACCTGACAATGAGAAACACAGAAATGTTCAAAGAATGAGAAATAAACCTCGATGAATAAATTAAATGTTGTCTTTAATTTTAAGAATAGTTTTTTTTACTCTATTAGCTAGGTAAGAGTTATTATTAATTTAACTTTTTCAAGTATACTTACTTGAAAAAAATAAATTGCAGGTGACCTGAAGTTATATTCTAAAATGTAAATACACTCATGTATAATATAACTTGTAGACATACATACATTTACTATAGCTATTTTGTCTTTTTGAACTGTTACAACTTCTCACTCTTCATATAATAATTCTCTATACACAAAGACACAAACAACTATAACTACATATAGACACACACAACTCAGATTACATATACTATTTAGGTATATAGAGATCTCTTTTGGCCTAACATTAATAGTAGGGCACATAAAATTCGGCATGCGGTGGCCTCTTTTTGCGAGACGGTGATGTCGCAAAGGGAGGCCGAGGAGCGGGAGCGGGAGGTGAATCCTGCCGCTCATCCGATCCGCAGAAGACGGACACGGAGGCGAGCCGCTCGTGCTCGGATTCCGTCTCCGCTAGGAGGCCCTGGGGCGTGGGATGCGGGGGCATCCCATACCCCCTAGCAGGGACAAGGGCCTCCCGAGGAGTTGATGCCCGGATGTCCCTGGGCATCACTCGCGCAGCAAGAGGGAGGGTGTCCTCCTGAGGCGGGTCCACCTGGACAGTGGACTGCGGTTGGGACGGGAATTGCGGAGGAGTATTGCTCGCTTGCCCGCGAAACCCGTCCTTGCCGAGGTGAAGGGACATCGTGGTAGGTTTTAGTCGGTAGTGGAGTCCCATTAGCTCCGAGCCTGACATACCCCGCTGGCCCCCCCGGGGAGAGTGCGGGGATGCGTAAATGCATTTCCTCCACGAAAAAAAAAAAAGTGCACATAAAATTCAGAATAAGTCCTATAACAACGTTATTTATTGATAGACTTTATTTCTTTTCATTCATGTATCAAATTTTTTCCAAAACAATTTAGTAACAGTGTAACACAGAAGTTCATTGGTAAACTGTTCCAAGTTTTTCTTGTTTAACCGACTTCATTTGCAGACCAGGCATAATACAGCCGACATTGCTCACATTGACTAAAACTAAATCGACACAAACCAACACACTTTTTTTTTAACTAAAACGGGTTTGCACTTGACCATAGTTTGTCACATACTTAACACTTCACGGTTTTTCATCTGCAGCGGCGCGTAGTCGCTTGATGCGTGCGAGCCTATTGCGTGCTATACGCAGCCTGTTGAGCGCCTTCGTGCGCTCCCAGCTCCAACTTGCCCAGCGCTGGGGAACACATGTTTACACTTAGTGTTAGTATCCGTTTGACTATTCAGCGTAGTTATTTCGAAAGCTAAACCCGCACTGTGGTTGTTTAACTTAATTTATTGGAAAATGAGCGAAAATAATCAGGACCGGTGGCAGGATTCGAACTTGCGTATTTCTGCTACCGTCAGGCTACGGTCTACTAACTGCCAGGCGCGAAAATCCACACTCATTTTCATACACTTCTGACTAAGCGGCTGATGGCGCCGCTTGTGCCAAATAGAATAGAATATAACTTCAATGTACACCATAAAAACACAAAAATTAGAAAACAGAAATAAACATACTTAAATTAAAATGTTGCACATTGGGCGGCCTTATCACCAAATAATGTCTAAGAACCAGCTGATTTTATTATTCAGTGTAGTGTTACGATTCTCTTCATCATCATCCACAGCGTTCCTTATCCTAGTGCTGGGTATAGGGCTCTCTTTGCATGTACCTACCTGTTGCTTCAATCTTGTGCAAACCTCATCAGGAACTGCGATTCGTAGTTACTAAGGCACAAAAAATATGTCTATTTGTGTGTAAGATTTTTTTATAATCTTAACTATTAAGTGTAAAATTGTAAGTATTTCTTATTTTCCCGCTAATATGTTACGAATATCGCAACAAATGGGTTGTCTGGCAGCTAGATGGGTCGATGATATAGGATATAAGCATCAGAGTAAGTGGCTACACCTAGTTCTAACCGGCTAAAACTAGGTGTAGCCGCACTTCGGGTATTAGCCGTAACACATACATCCAAGTCACAACTTTTATCCAGACAGTCAATCATTCGGCTGAAAAATACCTACCTATCACATTACACTATTTATATGAGTGAAAACTTCTGAGTATGTTTGTTTCTTTGTGACAGTCTAAACAGCTATCACCCATATGACATAGATATTCTGTAAACTTTAGTGTCAAATTAAAGGCACAATCTCGGTCGGCTGTCACACGGGAATCGCGATCGCGAGTTTTGTGGAAAAAAAAAAACCGAAATATAGTTTTTTCGAGGCCCAAACCCCGGGATATTGCACAGAAGTGTTTTTTTCGTGGTGGTGGGTTTAAATAATCTGGTGAGCGGATAGTAGTTTTAATATAGTTTATGTTCTAACCTAGGACATCCATCATGGATGTTCTAGAACCCGAGCCGCCGGATCCCAGTAAGGATTTGACAAATCCTTCCATCAATTCCAAACGTCACGCGGATAACAATGAAAACGCTGTGAATAATGTGAAAAAAATGGCTACTAGTCTTGAGATGGCTGCAGCGTCTGTTCAAAATGTGTACATGCATCCAACCCTAGTAGTAGGCGTGAAACAATACACGCGCAATGACAAGGGCCCCTTCATAGTCCACGTTTCCCGCACTGAGCCAGACCCTACAGCTGGGTCTACTATAAGACCAATAAAGTTTGGCCAATTCTTGGTCAAAAATAAAGTTGCAAATATTTGCCCTGATGGCGTTAAAAAAGTTGGAAGAAACAAAATTTCCGTCCAATTTTTGTCGAGTGAGGATGCAAATCATTTTCTGGACAACCCCATTTTGCATATGTGCAATTATCAGGCCCAAATCCCCAGCTACAATATCTCTAAAATGGGAATTGTGAGGCAAGTCCCAGTGGATTTGTCAATGGATGAATTTGCGGAATCTTTAATCATCCCCAATGAATTTGGTAAATTGTTAAAAGCGAGACGCCTAAATAGGAAGGTGCTAGTGGATGGTAAACCCTCCTGGCTCCCGACCCAAACAATAGTGATCACTATCCAAGGCCAAGCCCTTCCCCGACATGTCCACCTTTTCCATACATCCCTCCCTGTTGAAACCTATCAATTCCCCACCATCCAGTGTCTAAATTGTTGTAGATTTGGACATGTCAAAGCTTTATGCCGATCACAACCAAGATGTTTCCGTTGTGCACAACCTCATGCTGGTGAATCATGTAACATTGAGGAAAGTAGGGCTGAATGCCTGCACTGCTCCGGCCAGCACTTTTCAAACAACAAAAATTGCCCTGAGCAGGGCAGACAAAAGTCCATTAAGTTCCTTATGTCTCAGGATAATCTATCATATGAAGAGGCCTCGCGACAATATCCTAAATCTGTTCGCTCATATGCAGAGACTGTCCGGTCCCCCAATGTTTCTCAGCCATCAACCCTCCCACAAGGTCCCTCCTCCTCCCAATCCTCTAATAGCTCATACAGGAAGTATGTTACTGCCTCCCCCAAGTTTAGAGCCCCACTATCGAAATCGTTTGATAGAGTGGCTCATCAATCCATTGTGGCGCAAGAACCATCAAACCTCCCAAATGGGTTTGCCCTTTCGCAAATGACTAACACATCTCAATCCAACCAGGAAGATAACCTCCTGGAAACTCTTCTCACCATGATCATTAGTATTATCTCAAAAAATAATTCCAAAATACCGTCCCACGTTGCCCAAAAACTTTCTCATTTCTTATCCACTAACCAACATGGATCAGGTCGTTCTCCAGTGGAACACCCGTAGCCTCGCCCACAAGAAACCTAGTCTCCTTCACCTAATTAATAAATTTCACCCGTCACTTATTGCCATTTCGGAGACATGGTTGAGTCCTGGATCCCATTTTAGGGTCCCGGGATTCTCATGCCTCCGGGATGACAGGGGCGACGGTTGGGCGGGATGTGCCCTCCTAATAAGGCGCACACTTCCTTTTTCCCAAATATCCCTCCCCCCTTCCCCTCCTGGAATTAACATAGTAGCAGCAAAAGTCCTAGATACCTCATTTGTTTCCATTTACATCCCTCATCCTCACTCGACTATGATTGCTGACATTAATCTCCTAATGGCTTCGCTGCAACCTCCAGTGGTCGTGATGGGTGATTTTAACACTCATCATAGATCGTGGGGATGCAGCAAAGATGATACATTCGCCCTATCTCTATTAGAAATATTTGATGACTGCAACCTTTGTGTCATAAACAATGGATCCCCTACCCATAGAGTATATCCTTCCCAAAACCCAAACAGCGCTCTTGATCTCACTATTTGCTCTCCTACCCTTGCATCTCTTATCACCTGGCAAGTCTTACCTCATTCATATGGCAGCGACCACTTCCCTATATTTTTTTCAATCCCTAATAGAGTCCTACCTACCCATAACTTTAACCCATTATTTAAATACAGACTACACAATCCTAACTGGCATTTGTTTTCAGTATCACTTGAAAACAAAATAGATTCACTTCCTCCTACCAGCATATTTAATATTTTTGAAAATTACAATAAATTTGTAGAATCCATCACATCTAGTGCCGATGAAAATTTCCCTTTAAAAAAACCTAGTCATTTCAAAGTGTCTACTCCTTGGTGGGATGCTGAATGCACAGCTGCCGCAAAGGCAAGAAAAGAGTCTGAAAGAGATTACATTACCTCAATGACTTTATCAAATTTTCTGAGTTATCAGAAATGTGCTGCAAAAGCTACGAAAATCCTTAAAAAAAAGAAAAGACTGGGCTGGATAAATGTTTGCGAATCTCTATCCCCTCGTACTCCTTCATCCTTGGTTTGGAAGCAAGTTAGTAGGTTTCGAGGATCACTTCGTAGTGACTCTCCGGTTAGTGTAGATCAATCTACGTGGATTGAGTCATTTGCAGACAAATTGTGTCCTCCATATGTTCCTGACTTAAATTGCCTCCCTTCTATTCCTAACCTGATTCCTACTGTCCATAACCTAGAAACAGCCTTCTCATTTTCTGATCTACAGCTAGCTCTCAATGGCCTTATAGATTCTTCCCCTGGTGCAGATGGAATACCCTATTCATTTCTTAAGAATGCTTCAGATAAAAGCAAACTCTTCTTTTTAGATATAATTAACATCTTATTTGAATATGGTATAATTCCTCCGCAATGGAAATCCCAAATTGTCATTCCAATCCTGAAGCCTGGTAAAAATCCAGCTGAGGGTAACAGTTATAGACCTATTGCTCTTTCTTCTGTTCTAGCAAAAACCACAGAACATATGATTAAGCACCGTCTTGAGTGGTTCACGGAAAATAAAAGAATATTAGCAAAAACCCAGTATGGATTTAGGAAAGGTATGAGTACCATGGATAGCCTTAGCATACTTACTACTGATATAAGGTCAACTATTATTAAAAAAGAATATCTGGTAGGTGTATTTTTAGACATAGAAGCTGCGTATGATAGTGTTCTCCTTCCGACACTTAGGAGTAAACTTACTCAGCTAAGTGTTCCAGAGAAGTTAGTCCGCTTTATATGCAATATGCTTCTGGAAAGATGTATTACCATTAAAGGTCCAAAGTCAATGTCGTCTCCAAGAACGGTATGGAAAGGATTACCTCAAGGATCTGTTACTAGTCCTTTATTGTATAGCCTATATACTTATGACCTAGAACAGGTAGTGTTACCATTCTGTCAAATTTTGCAATATGCTGATGATATAGTATTGTATTCCTCTGGTAAATCCCTGGATGACTCCATTCGACAACTGAATAATGCCCTCCTATATCTTACAGAATGGCTCTCTCAGCATGGTTTATCTCTTTCAGCCTCCAAAAGTAAAGTAGTAGTATTCACTAATAAGAGAATTGTCCCCCCAGCTATTGTTAAAATCAACAACGAAATAATCCCAGAAGATAACCAAGTAAAATTTCTGGGTGTATGGTTAGACCGTAAACTTTCTGGTGTTCGTCACCTAGAGCATGTTGGCCAGAAATGTGAAAAAAATATCAATATTTTACGAACTCTCTCTGGTGTGTGGTGGGGAGCCCACCCATTTACCCAGAAACTTATGTATAATGCTATAGTCCGTAGTCATATGGATTATGGAGCGTTCCTTTTGGATCCATACAATAAGGCTGCTATTGCAAAAATAGATAGTATACAGGCTAAGGCACTGAGAATCGTTTTGGGCGCTATGAAGTCATCTCCTATCAATGCTATGCAAGTGGAATGCTCGGAACCACCTTTATCTCTCAGACGACAATACTTAGCAGATCGGTTCTTAGTTAAATTGGCCCAACAGGATGATCACCCTTTACTTCATAAACTTCAGTATTTGTCCTCGTTATATCTTCCCCAACGTCTTTCTGATGATAATCTCCCATGCCTACTCCGTAGTTTTCTCCTACTGTCCCGTCTCCCCCACTCACTTTTTCAAATTCCTAAATCTCCCATTTATTCTACGTCCTATGAGGCGTTAACATTCCAACCCAACATTCTGTTGGACTTTGGAGTGGACAAGGACACATCAGAGGCCAACAAAGTATTCTGTCAAAGAGTTCTAACTGAGTATCACAATTGGTTTAAAATATTTACAGACGCCTCAAAGTCCCCATATAGCCCTGTTGGTGCTGCAGTGTGGATCCCGTCTTCTAGAATAATCTTAAAATATAAATGCCCCTCAGTCACCTCTGTTTTTACTGGGGAATCAGTTGCCATCCTAGAAGCTATATCATTTGTCTTATCCCATAACCTTAATAACTCCATCATTTTCACTGATTCTAAGAGCTGCCTCCAATCTATTTTATCTAACCCTTTCCGTACTAAGTCCCGGTTCCCAATAATCTTTAAAATAAGAGAATCCTTATTGCAATGTCACAGAAGTGGTATTGGCGTGGTCCTTGCCTGGATTCCTGGTCATTCAGGAATACTTGGCAATGAGCAGGCTGATAATTGTGCAAAAAGTGCGTCCCAAGATGGCTTGGTGTCTCATTCTGTGATATACTCCCATGACTTGTGTACCATTTTGAAACCTATGATGCATAAATGCTGGTCCCAGAAATGGCAAATTTCTATAACTGAAAAAGGTAAATTCTATGGAGATATCCAACCAGAAATTCCTCATAAACCCTGGTTTTTTAAATTCCAAAAAGCTAATAAAGTTACCATTTCTACCATCTGTCGGTTGCGCTTAAATCACTCATGTACCCCTGTTTTTCTCGCCAAACTCAGGATTAGGAACCACTCCATGTGTGAGTGTGGCTTAGATGAGGGAAATGTGGATCATATATTCTTTAGCTGCCCATTAAAACAATACTCATTGTATGATGTTATCCCTCCTGAAATTCCTCGTCCTACTTCCCTTAAATTCCTGCTATCCCTTGTACATTCCAAATTTGTAAATATCTTATGTAAATATATTAAAAACAATAAAATAAAATTATAAGTAACATTAATTTTAATTTAATTAACATGTTTCTATGTATATGCATCTATGTTTGAGTTTGTTCTTGTGTTGTTTCTGTATATGTCTGTAGATTGGTTAACTATTGCTGTTACAGAAAGCAAAAAAGGGGGAAAAAAACACTCAACTGTGCAATTTAAAACCACCGTACATATCGATATTTCAATTAAAATTTCTCAGTTTGATGGCCTATCTTCCCACTTGACATTGGCAGAATTGCGAAGTTATATCATCGCAAAAGCCATAATAAAAAAAAAAAAAAAAAAAAAAGGCACAATCGGCACAATAAACAATAAAAGCCGTATTAAAAAAAACATACATATATCCCATTAGAATATGCACCACATTCATATACATACACATATCTTACCTATGCATACAAAACTTTAAAGTACAATCTTTTGAATATGTAATGATCCACTGGAAGACCTTGCCTTCTGCAACACAGTTATTAACTACAGCAGAAGGCAGCCCCTTAATTTCTATGTACCATGTAAAGTTTTGCAATTAATATGTTTGTTTTAGAATTCCTGTCTGATCAAAATTGTAGAACAAATCAATATAGGAAGATAAAAGTAAAAGAAACAAGTCGTCAACGAACCACGTTTTATTCATATCTCTTCAATAAGTTAACAACAAACAACATTGCCATTCAATTCAACTAAAACTTCTAACTTCACTACCAAAGCACTTGGACACTTCTACGAGCGCAGGAAACTTTATAATTTAAAATTATAATAAGTCACATGCGTAATAGCGTTCACATAGCTTCATTTCCAAAATCTTAAAGCTGCTTTTGATACTATTCATTCATATTGTATTCATCACAATGAAATTCCTGTTCAAATAAAATGGAACCAAATAAGCCATAAAATGTAATTAAGAAGTATTGAGCCATTTTAATTAAATTTAAAAACATCATCATCATCTCAAGTGTCAATTAGTTCTACATCTCACATGCACACAAGTACTAAATGCATTGGATATGTTAAACACATACCAATAAACAGTTAAAACTACGTTATATACTTTGTTCTGAGTAAGATTGCGTTCGATAGATACAGTATTAATGATAGATGTGTAGTTTTATCGTGAAATCGGATTAAATAGATACAGATAAAGATGTAAATTACTATTAAGAAGAAATAAACAAGGAATATATCAACTTTATTTCTGCCACTTGCTTCGAAATGATTGGTTTTTTAATTTTTGAGTAAAAAATTGCAGATCATACTGGTAGTCTGCTATACAAGATCCATTAATTTGCTGCAAGCGGCGCGCATCATTTTAATATAATATAATAGCTAAAACAATAATCCAACATCAAAATTATTTAATTAGGTACCTACTTCTTTGATAGTGCATCTATCAAACGCAATCTCTTAATGAACACAGTAAAGCGATTTATGTTTCCTATAACATTAGTTAACAATTAGGAACATAAAATTTCTTGGTGATAAGTCACTACAGCCTACCTATCTAAAACTAAAACGAGCAGTCCAAATAAAAAGTAAATATATAGACAATAGGATTAAAAATATAGATTTAGATAATTTTGACTTGCAATATTAATAAAATTTTTGTTAACTTAAAATTGCCACACATGCTCTTTAATAATTCCAATATGAATCAAATAATAATTTTAAAATAACCATCCTCAAATGATCCTAAAGCAAACCTTTACTTTAATTGTCTTCTAATCATGGCTGAAGTATTTAATGAAATACCATTCTCAAAATAAAAGGTCTCTAAGCCACTAATATCACCACACCATTGCACGACACCGTATCTACAACATATTGTGACTTTAAAGAACTTCGTTCAATTCAACGACACAAAAAGAATATTAAAAGTTACATCATACGTTCTCGGATCTTTACGCATAACGGGAATTTGCGACAAAAGACATTTTTATGAAAAACGCCCAGTTCTGAATAACTATAACGACATATCTAACTGTCAGATGCAAATATTATGTAAACAGGAAACTGAGACTAACTTTTACTTTTTATTTTTAGACAAAGCGTCATATGTACTTGGTAACAAAAGTTATATACAGCTCATATAAATTAAAAAAATCCGCTCTGCTTATAAACCTATATCAACAAGTAATTGGCTAACCATTGCCTTGTTTTTCTCACATGTTTTAAAAACTGTCTATAAAATATCTCAACAATCATAATCAAATGACTGATTAACCAATTATTTATTGAGTCAGATTTATATGTAAGACAGTATGTATCAACAAGCCCTTGGTTGTTAAATTACAGTAACATACAAATGTAACAAGGTATATATAGGTACAGAGCGCCTTCTGTATCTTTTTTTATAAAGTTACTGGTAAAGAAGACTTCTTTAAAGTTATAGAAACCCGTTGTTAAGTGCAGATGTACCGAGCGGCAGCGGCGCGGTGCGCGGGGCGGGCGGGGGGCGCGGGGCGCGGGCAAGCGTCAGTTGTCGTCCTCGTCATTCTCAAACAGGTCGTTGTAGTCGGCAGACTTGTCGTAATCCAGCTCCTACGGACAAGTGTGAGAATGAGCAAGTATACAACTGGGTGCTGATATTGTACAGAGCCAAATAACTAGAAACAATAGACAGATAGATTGGTCTTAGAGTTGTTGGTCCTCTTAACCAAAATTCCAATGTATGGGGTCGGCTCTTGATCTATCTGATTAGACTGATATAAATGGGCATAGAATAAATAGTAAATAAACAAATTGGAGATAGATTTATAGGAGGTATTATGGATTATATATGTATTTTAGTCTCTCATATGATTTCTAGTTATTTGGCGTCATCTACAAATACACTGTGCAGTGTGCTGCATGCACTAGAAACATATATATATACGCTACATAACATAAAACATACAGACAAATATTACAAACATGCTATATTATATATTACATAATAGAAAAGATATGAATTTGTGGCACAGTCGTTGACTGATCTGTGTGGTTTTAAATTTCAATATGCCTTATTCAGACATGTACATAGAAGATAATTGAAACAAATCAATGGGTATACTTTAATTAAGTCGATAATAAAACACGTTTCAGCAGTTTTGAAATTTTTGTCTGTTTCTTTAGTTACACAACAACAAAAACGGCTGAAAGGATATTCATATTTTTTGGTACATAGGTTGTATGAGGACTTAGGAGTGTCATAGGCTACTTTTTATTCCAAACTAATGCGAGGGTAGCCGCGGGCGTCCACTAGTAGGTAATAAACTAATACAATATGTATTAATTCAAATTCAAAATCATTTCAAACATTGGTCCATATTTACAATAATATTAATCCATTTTAAAATATCATATTTACATAAAGTTACAAGATAATCAGTAAAAAATAAAAATAATATTAAAGGTAAAGAAAGTATGTTAACTACACTCACGTGATATTCGCGTATGTTGTTAACGCGTTTCGGATGTTATGACATCCATCTTCAGAATGTATAAAGTTAAAGTGTCAAAGATCAAATAGTAAATAATAATGCCATACCTGGAACATGCCGTTAGCGACAGCGTACCCCGTCATAGCTATAGCTGCAAACAGCGCCGCGAGCACCTTGTTCCGCGTCTGGTTGGGGAAGTTGGCCGCCTCGCGCTCCGACTGCGTGCCCGTTGTCGACTTCTTCGAGTTCTGACGGTTGTACTCTGGAGTGGACAAGATATATTACATTATTATGTGTATAAGGTTACTGGAAAATTAAAGCATAACCTTTTGAGGGCTTTAGTGACTCAAAAGCAACAGTTATTCTATGAATTTTGGATATTCCAAGATACTTATGATAAAGCTTAAAGAGGATGGAAAGTCTGTACATTGAAGATACTTAAAAATAATAATTAACAGAGCATGTTACAGCAGTTGTTAGAATTGTTGCGAGTATAAATTGACACAAATCTTTGTTTATATTATATTTGTTTATTTAAACATGCATCACACAAAAACAGCTGAATGTAGGTATATTCATGATTTTTGATATGTAGATAGTGATGTAGGGAGTGACTAAGGCTACTTTTTATTGCAAACATAATGTGCAATATAATAAAGATGATTATCTACTAAACTAAACATTACTTTTTATCATAAATTTACATTTATATTACTGTGCCCGAGATAATCCTCACACATATTATACTTAAGTAATTTTTCATATAACTAAATGTCAAACAAATGCAAGTCTTACCATCAGTAACATGCCTGAAGTTCTTCTGATTGATCCGTGCAACAAATCTTGTCAAGTTAGCGATGCCTTTCACATGATTACAGAGAGTCCCGTTAGGGAAGGGCACTTTGACCAGCGGAGCAAGGTATGCAAACACTGTAGCATCAAAGGACGACGGACGGTTACCAAAGAAGTATTCACTCTCACCGAGACGATCTGATAAGGTTTTTAAACATTTCTCTGCTTCACTGTATATCTGAAATACAATAGATTATGCTTAGATTGTGTCATGTTTGTTATCTTTTTTCAGAATATTATATCACATCCAATTAATTATATTTTTCTATATTAAATAAATTATACATTTCTATATTATACATATTATAACATTCTGCAAATTATAATATGTCTTTGCCAATTACTAAGGCATCATAAAGGCATGATGATGCAACAATTTCAAAATATAATTTAACTCATGAAATAATAATATGATAAACTTAAATAAAATTCAGTACACAGACTAGAATATTGTACTTTTACTATCCAGCTGTATCATAGTTAGTAACTTAAATATTGCTCTGTAGCCACGACATATTGAATTAAATTTAATTTGTGTCTTTCATCATGACATGATACTTACTGTTTTCTCAATTTCCCTCAAATCTGTGTGTTCTCCATACAATGCATCAATCATTTCTTTGGCGTCATTCTGGTATTTGGAAGGGTAGTAGAAATTAAATGGAATCCGTAGAGCTTTGGCGTATGTGCTTCTTGTGATGTCTGCATAGTTCTTCTCGTCCACCCACCATGCATACTGGTATGCCGGATACAGCTTGTCTCGCAGGTACTGTGTGAACGCACTCGCTTCCGCCGCCTGCTTGGTGTTCAGGTGCACATCTGTACTGTAATGCTAAACAATATGTAATGGTGAGATTGGTTTCCTTGACGACCAATGAATAACAGTGCATAGGTTACAATATTGTATACTTCACACAATGTGACTGTATGAGCAATCTATAAAATCTTGTTGATGAAGCAAATCTTGCAATAACAAGGTGTTGGAATAAGCTTACCAAAGATTTTAAATGTTCCACAACTTCTTCAAAATTTGTCAGCACAGTTCGCCCGTCTCGCATTACAGGAAGCGTGCCTTTAGGAGTGAAAAATGGATTGCTTGACTCTCTGACTCGAACTGGAACTCCGATAAATTTCATATAGGTCTGAAAAACACAGAATAAGCCCGAAATTGTAACCGGTAGGCGAAAATTGAGGTTATGTCTAATACTCATATTTTTAACTTACCAAAACTTTAAGGCATTCTAAATCTATGGAAGCTAGGCCCCATTCTCCTCGCCAAATATCTAATTCTATGCTAGCCATAGCGTATTGAAAAATTTATTTCTCACAAAAATAAAGACATGAACAAACGACAGCTGATGATGACATTTTGTGTTTCTTTTTATGGTAATATTAGTGATGTCCTATTTATTCGTTATTTAGTCGATTTTTTGTTCGATTACTTTCATATCTATAGAACGCGACTCAAATGATAAACTGTCAACGTCATTTTGACGTTTGGCTTCACTTTCGTTTTTGTATGTTTTCAAATATTTGCAATTTTGCATTTGTGTTGCTGTGCAAAGAATACTATTACTTTTTCTGTGAGCTAGGATTGATTGTCGAAGGCTGTGAGTGAGCTGTGAAATTCTCGAAAAATCGGATTTTTTGGAAACGAAAATACTACTTCAGGAAAACGTAGTAAGATAATATAAAGAACTATACGATACAATACTCTTATCAAACCTAGTCAGTCCAGCTGTGTTATTACTCCATACACCATATCGGCCACACGAAACCGGCTTATTTATTGTGAAAGAACAGTCATCTATAAATAAAGATGTCAATACAGTGGACATTCATCGCAGGCTATCTCTATTTCGAGATCGCAGTGGTTATCATTATGATGCTACCAATATTTAGTCCAAGAAAATGGAACCAGTTCTTCAAGTCACGTCTATTTTCAATGTTCCAACAACACGCAGCTGTATACTTTTACGTGTTACTCGGCGTTCTCTGTCTATTCCTGCTGGATGCTGTAAGAGAGATGAGGAAGTATTCTCACAGCACAGACAGTTCACCAGTTCACCTAGCTGCTGAAATGAAAGGGAGTGTCAAACTCTTCAGAGCTCAAAGAAACTTTTACATCACTGGTTTCAGCATCTTCTTAGCTTTCGTCATAAGAAGACTTGTAACCATGCTCATAATTCAAGATGAACTCAGTATTAAAGCTCAGAAGATAATACAGGAGGCAGAGTCTACTGTCAAGCTGGCCAAGACCACAATGCTTACAAACACAAATACTCAGAAAATGGCAGAAGAACAAATAAAAGCGGAACAGAAAAGGGTTAAGGAATTAGAAGAGGAAGTTTTGATGTGGAAAAATAAATATCTGGAAGTAACAGCGGCTGCTGATGGGAAGGGAGATGAATAATTATTGAGTTGAATCACTCCATCCACACCAAGAGTTATGTGTCCTCCTCAAGCTTCCAGAATCAATTATTAACATTAATCTGCTTATTCCAAGCTATGATTACCAATATTTCTTCTGATGTACTTATCTAAGTAATGTAAATAATGTAATTTGATATATTTTCCTGTGATTTTTAAGCTCGGTGCTAATTTTAGGCTACTTTGATGTGATTGTGTGAGATTTATCAAAGAATTTCTGTTCTCTAAATTAGGAATGTTGATATTCTAGTCCATTTTATATTTTTGTACCAAGTTATTCATGTATAGGAACCTCTTCTATCCAATTAAATTCAAACTATGGCTGAAAATATTCAAGAAGATATATTTTACTGTGTGTTGATATTATATATGTAAAAAGAGTCCATATGTAATCTATATTCAATAACTTGGTTGAATATGACATTGGTAATGATGCAATAATGCTATATTGAATGTAACATCTATAGACACTAACTGCATGATGTATATAGTAAAATATTGCATTTATAAGATTTCTGCTTAATTCATAATAAAATGTATTGATTTTTCAAAAAATGTTTATTATTTACCAATATTAATTATTTTAAATATAGGTAATACTTTCACTCAGACTTACTTAATTGCAAGTATTTGCATGGGCCTTGTTGTTTCTCAGCTACTCAGTACTATCAGTATGCGCCAGAGTCAGTTCTCAAAAATGGTTGTGCATTGCTCTACTGGGACCGTTCCATTATCACAGACAGGACTATAGCTTGCAATAAGCCGGATATCGTGATAGTGGACCATTTGTCCCATTGCCGGGACACCACCATACCACATGACGAGCCTTGACTTGACTTGTATTATGTATTCTATGGCAATAGGTAAGTCATCCTAGGAAAATCGGTTCATAAATAACGGAGTAATCGCGTAACTCACAAAAAAAAGAAACTTTCCGTAGAGAGAGTATGTATTACATAGGTACTCTCTCTACGAAACTTTCAGAAGACTTGATAACCTCCTTTTTTTGAAGTCGGTTAAAAAAGGGAAGACCCGTGCGTGACTATGCCCTTGACCAACTATTCGATAGTAAATAGTGGATTGTTACGATTATGCTGAAATTAAATTTTATAAAACTTTGGCTTTTTTGGAGATCAATATTTTCATTAAAAAAACGTTTTACTGTGGTTTTGTAGTGTAATACTGATGCTCGAAGTATAATACTCATATGTTTTATTTTGTTTAACGGCTGTGTTGTTAATAAATTGTTAATAAATTGAAGCTTAAAAAATCGTCACATTGACAACATAGGAGGGAAAGAGAGAAATGAAATAATAAATCCTTGCAATATAGTGACATACAAGAGCTAGGGATAAGAAATTAATGGAAAATAATCGATTTTGATAAAAGTCGATTATTTTTTAACATCCCTATCGACAGCTGGCTGGCTGACTGACGTCAAATTAAATTGTTTTTCTCATGCGAAAAGAAATGAAAATTTAGGAAAATATCGTCGTGTTGTAAATAAACAATCAAGTTTTCCTGACCCGTATCTGGTTTAACGCTAATCTCGACAATATCCATCACAAATATTGTAGTCGCCACTCAGTAAATCGTGTTTCTTTGCAGCATTGTGTGATAATGTTCGGAGTTTTCTGAGCTGCTCTATTTGTTGGAAGGAGTAACCCGCTGCTAAGGGTACCGTTACAAACTATTTATGAATGTGGGAATCTTCAATAGAGTCAACCACAAGGTACGCTATTCAATAACATATCCAAATTCGTTTGAACTGCCACCTGCTATAACAAATCTAAGTTAGTTAAACATTTGTCTCATTCACAGAATACAATAACTTCTCAGGACAATTACAGCTGTAAATTAGGACTACCGTGATTATAAGAATCTCAGAAAGCTGTTGGAGCTAGCAAACATTCCCTCAAACTCCCAAAATCCGTGAACTCTACTCATTTGACCATGTAATATCTTGTGAAGGTGTATGTAATATATAAGTCCTGAACGTCAACATTCTGTAGCCCATATAATGCACTTATACATAACATTTGAACATAATGTAAATATATAAAGTAAATTATATACAAAGATCTATGAAGATGGTACTGAAGAGTACCATCATACATACATAGATATGCAAATACACATTTATTTCAAGCACCAATGTACCTACATAACATCTAGTATTACTTACATAAGATATTTATTTATTTAATTAATGTGCGAGCAGCAAATTGCTGATGTGCCCATATCACACTGTGTCAAAATTGTTTTATATAGTGCACACAAAGTTCAAATTTATACAGTCCACTGGTGCAACAATCCACTCCCTAAATCTGAGGTCAACGGGTACGCTTATTCTTAAGACTCCTGAGGCCAGTACCTCTTTCTATCAAAATTCTTTCACAGCAAGAGCTGTTCATTTGTGGAACGCCTTGCCTTTGTGTATCAAACAAGCTCAGACTCTTGAGGCTTTCAAAACACAGGTTAAAAACTGGTACCTAAACTCAATAGCTCAATAATCTGCTGTTGAAATAGTGTGTTTATTGTTGTCTCCTTCTGTCGTTATAGTATGTAGGTATAATATGTATATGTGTTATATATTTATAGTTATTTACACTTATAAGTAATATGTGTTATTTGTTATTATGTATATAATATTGAATATTTTATTGTTTGTATAATATTTTCTCGTCGTTTGTGTTTTTGTTTGTATTTTTTTTTTTTTTCAATGTGTGTTACAATAAAGAGTTTTATCTATCTATCTAACAATCACAAGTTAACAAGAGATTTTTTGGTTAAACCAGTTCAACAGTCATCAAGCCGGTTCTTAAAGTTGTTTACTGATGTTGCACTGACCACCTGTTTTGGCAACCTGTTCCAGTTATGAACCACTCTGTTGCGCTGTTTGTTATATACTTATGTAAGAATGCACTCTTATTGTATTAAGTAGTCCTAAGCTGACACTTGTCAAATCAAGCTATAAGTATTCAAAATATCACATTATTTCCAGAACAAGGAAAGTGGTGGCATGTATTCAGAATGGAGCTCGGTCCCGCTGGAGGGAGGCGGGCAGGGGGTGCTGGGTGTGGTGGGGGGCAGGGATGTAGTGCTGGCAGTGGTCAAGCAGCTCGCTGAGCCAGAGCCTAGTCCACTTACTACAGATTCTGAGGTTGGTTGAATTATCAAATAGTTTATTGTGCAGCAAGTTTTAGTTTGTGCATAAGGTAGGTACTGTTGTAATTGCAGGTCTCACTGGACTCACTTAGGAAATAAAAGGTATCAATATGTATGTGAGACAGAAATATAAGAAAAAAACTATCAATATCATATACCATTGTTGTAGGAAATAAAGTAAAGGTAAAAGAAGAGTTTGCATATATCAATCCC
>OZ026821.1:1190674-1219314 GCA_964023185.1 Macaria liturata | reverse complement strand
ATAGTTTTAAGACAGTAAATAATAAATAAATAAATAATAAATATTCCGGGACATTGCACACAGCGCCATCTAGCCCCACACTAAGCAAACGCTTGTGTCGCGGGTACTAGATAACGGATATAATACTTATATACTTTTCTTTTGTAAATACATACATACTTATTATATATATAAAAACGACCAGACTCAACACAAGTAATTATAAATTTTAAAATTCATAAATACTTGTGTCAATCAGGAATCGTACCTGCAACCCCTAGATTAGAAGTCAGAGCCACTAGCAATTAAGCTAACAGGCCAGTCCAGCCAGTGACGGAGTATAGTATGATACTATTTATCATTATCATCTGATATGCAATCATGACATTGATTTTTGTGGCCATTTGTCATGACTGTTTTTGCAACTAAATAAGACCTGCTCCTATTTCTTTCCAGTGATTCAGCGTTCCCGAGCCTGGAAGCAGTGCTGCACAAGCTGAACGACCCTGAGGCCAGCACGCTGTTCAAGCTGCTCGAACAACAAGCAGCGCTTGAGAAGAAAATACGGGACAGCGAGGATAATGTTGTAAGTTTATTGTATTTTATTGTTTAATTCTGATTCTTGTGTTTAAACATTATCGACATCTCATAATTAATTTGCTACTTAAATGTGTTGATAATTCATTTCTTAATTAATGTAATTGGTTGTTACCGTTTTAATTAAGTAAATAAATAAATAAATAAATCTCTTAACGCCCCACTGTTACATATAGGCCTCTCTTTCTAACGTGCTTACCTAGAAACAACCAGCTAGCTTTCAACTTCAATACCAATAAATCATAGTTCGAGGGGAACGCAAATAAGACAGTTTTGCAGTTTGAACCACGAAATTAGAAGCGTAACGTTTAGTACTACACAAACAGTGGAACACACAAATTAAACAAAGTGGGCTACATTAAATATACAAAAAACCTAACAATATTAAGACTACAATCTTGCGCATGTAATCCTGCAGACGCCAGAAGAGTACGTCCCCCCGGAGCCGGTGACAGAGTTCCAGACGGCCAGGCTGTTCCTCTCCAACTTTGGATACCTCAACATCGGAGGGGATAAAAAGGTAACTTGCTGACAAAGTAAATATGTAATTCATTAATAATGTTCTGGCTAGTGAAACCACCACGCATAAAGATTTTCAAACTAAGTCATTTTAATTTCAATTAGTGTTTACTAAACTGTTCAATTCCCAGTAAATTTTCCCAGGACATTGCCCATCTGACTAGAATTTAAAAAATAATCCTACAAATGTATCCTACGAACTTTTGATGTGTTTGTTTTCATTAATTTCCTCTTTCTGTTATCTTCTTCTTCTTATCGAATGAGAGTGGCCAACTCTGGTGTCGAGAGTTTTCAAACCGCCCTAAGCCGGGCCTATGCCATGGCTTAACGACTGCCGAACTAGACAAACAACCGGGACCTACAATTTAATGTGTCATCCGACCCACGGAAGGGCCCAAAATGGAATGCCACTTTACGGTCACTCATCCGCGTTCTGACTGCGTCGACCTTTGCTTAACATTGGTAATCGCATGCGATTGCCTCCGCTAGCTGAGCTACGTGCGCTTTTGTTATCTTCTATTCTGTACCCCAGGGAGGTCCCCCCCGCCTGACCGCGCTGGACGACTCGCAGCCCGGGTTCTCGGCCGCGCTCCGCCGCATCGACGCGTGCGGCGCGCGCAGCGTGCTCACCGCGCACGTGTTCTGCGCGCGCGCCGGACAGACCACCGCACCCGACATACTGGCCAACGCACGCACTAACAAACTACCCGCGCAGTATATACGAATGTTGAATGGGTGAGTAGAGTCAGAAATAAGACAAGATGGTTTTTTGGAGTGATCATTTCCTCTTTATCTGTGTTAAACCCGCCCGGTATGGATCGCGTTTTGAGGTGATTTCTACTGCCAATCTGCTTTCGAGTTCAACATTCATTCTTCTGCTTCTTGTGGTATCTTTCCAAACAATAACATTTGGCAGCCAGCTCCACATAGATACTTCAGGTTGTCCATTGCAGACGAAGTAATTCTGCGCCACTTCTCATATCGGTCAATTTCTGAATTTTCCGCAACCAAGACCTCCTTTTACGAATCACTCGTTTTCACCCCATAAATTTTCCCATTATTATCAGGGGCAACAGTGCGCTTCTATATCAATATTAATAAGAAAGCCTTAATTCATTCAAAAGATAAATATATGAGGACATTGAATGTTTCTTACCTACTATAAATGTCTGTTTCCCCCTACAGTCTGGGTACAGCGGTGCAGGTGCGCGGCCACGCGGGGTGGGCGGGCCACGTGCGCACGTCGTACGACGCGCACTTCGCGCCGCCACCTGCGCGCGCGCTGCCGCACGGCGCGCCCGGGGTGTACGACGGGAGGGAACAGGTACAGTACTACATACATACGATCACTATAGTTTTAATAATAAAGAAAAAAAAATTTAAATAATAGAACCCTTAAAACTTTTATGATTAGTGGCTCACTGTTAGTGGTAAAAGTGTGTTGGTTTTTAGTCTTTTATTTGCGTTTCCATTTCGAAAAAAATATTACGAGCTTTTTTTCTTTTTTATACTGTTGCTTTTACTCTGATGAATAATCATATTTCCGCTCAAAATTCTACCTTGTCTGTGACCTGATTTTTTTCTCGCAGCTATTTTAAAAAATAACCCAAACTACTAAACAATTATGTTATTCCCCAGGTGCTGTACTGGTCGGACGCCACCAATGAGATAGCGTTCGTGGTGCCCACCGGGTACGACATCTGTGACGGAGACGAGAAACAGGCGGAGGGGAAGAATGATGTCGACGGATGTAGCACTTCTAGGTATTAAGATAAGATATGGCTTTAATGCACACCAAAGAAATAACATAATGAAAGAAACTTTAAAACCAATTTAATGCACATTGGGCGGCCTTATCGCCTTAGGCATAGTAGGCCTTAGGTATTGTGGCTGATAGAGTCCTTAGATAAAGTGTAAAGCGAGATATAGATACAAATACAATAAATATACAAAATTCGTTTGTTTGACGTAATATTATACAATAAAAAACGTGTTAATCTCTGATCTCTTACCTCTGGTAGCCGTTAGACTAGATAAATTACCATTCGTAAAAGGAAACAATTAACGATACTCTAATCTGTTAGCATGTTTGTACTGCTTTATTGCTAGGGTAAAGGGGTACAGAATCATTGTGATATTTGGTATTGAGATAATGTAGGGTCTTGAGAGACTACATAAAAAAGTAGTAGACGAACTATATAAAAAGAAAAAAAAGTATATTATGCAACTAGTGAATAAAGGACGGATTTAAAGCGAGGGCCGAAGTGAAGGATTCTGATGATTGAATCACGAGCGCAGCGAGTGATTCAACTGTTAGAATCCTGAACGACGCGAGTGATTCATGGTCCTCGATATAAATTCGTACTTTATTCAGGAGTTGCATGCTATACTTTATACCATGACTACGAAAAAAGACATAATTTAAGCGAAAATAGAAATTTAATCAAGAAATAAGAATTGTTACATTAATTGAAATGGACATTAAAATTAGAGCAATGACTGAAATTAAGCGTAATTTTCTTATTATTATCATTAGGGCGGTCAACTTGTGAAAAAATATTTATTATATCAATGTTATGCCTTGTTTTTACAGTACACCTCAACATAGAATATATACTCCAAAATGTCGATGACTTCCTTTTCTTCGACAGTTCATTAAAATAAGTTAAGAAAACAGACTCAGAAAATGTGCCCGAAGCTTGATTTTCATTTTTGCATTTACAAAACTCATCGTAGGTTTTGATGTAAACCAGCCGTGATTTGTTGGATAGCAAGTTTTCGACAATATCGGCTGCCCTCTCTTTCATAAATTCAGGTGTTAACACAATATCTTCTTCGTCACTTGATGCATAATCGATTTATTATAATTCAATCGTTTTATTATAAAGTAACACTAAACTTTGTGTCCGTACAATTCACAGTAAGTATTTGGAAATTTTGGAATGGCGCCAATTCACTATTTTTTTTCTATAAAGGCAGCAAAGAACACCAAACAGTTTTTAATCTAATGCCAAACTCCTTGTCGCAAATATCGACCAATCAAATCTCGAGAATTTATTTGCACCAAAGAGTTTTGAATTTCGAGTCTTAGCGCAAGGAGTTTGTGTAAGCATTGAAATAGAGTCCGGATATATTTTTGTGTTCCAAATTCAAACACCAAAACAGTGAATAAAAACAAAACAGTGAATAAAAAGCCTTTTTATTCACTGTTTTGCGTGAATAAAATAAGCTTTTCAGAGTAGGTATGGTATAAACACAATTATTCTCTAACTTTCTATTGTCACCCGTATTTTTTTTACAGTCAAAGAATAATTATAGAATTACGAGTACACTGGTTCATTAGATAACAATGGTCTACCATTATTTGCTTTCTCATAACACATTTTATTTTATTTTGTATCATTTTCCAGGAGCACGGACAAATCGGTGGGCTCAAACTGGGACGTGTCCAGCAACAGTTCCGGAGCACCTTCCTACGAGCGCAGCATCAGCGAGTCTGACAAGACTGACCGCGCGCGAGTCAGTCTCAATGAGAAAGTACGCGCTCTGTCACTGGAACTTGACAAACAGGCTGCTACTGGGCTCACAGGCGAGTTTCAACCTTATCTTGTTAATCATAAAGTTCATATTTGTATAAAATCATAGAAGTTGACGTACAATCTGCTATGGGGCGCACAGGCGAGTTTATACTTTATTGTTTAAGAGATAAGGTTCATATTACTATGAAATTATGGGACTTGACAAACAGGCTGCTACGGGTCTCACAGACCAGTTTCAACCTTATTGTCTCATTGATAAAGTTCATATTAGAATACAGTATCAGTGAGTCTGACAAGACGGACCGCGCGCGAGTCAGCCTCAACGAGAAAGTACGCGCTCTGTCACTGGAACTTGACAAACAGGCTGCTACTGGGCTAACAGGCGAGTTTCAACCTTATTGTCTTATTTACAAGGTTCATATTAGAATACAGTATCAGTGAGTCTGCCAAGACAGACCGCGCGCGAGTCAGTCTCAACGAGAAAGTACGCGCTCTGTCACTGGAACTTGACAAACAGGCTACTGCTGGGCTAACAGGCGAGTTTTAACCTTATTGTCTTATTGACAAGGTTCATATTAAAATACAGTATCAGTGAGTCTGCCAAGACTGACCGCGCGCGAGTCAGCCTCAACGAGAAAGTACGCGCTCTGTCACTGGAACTTGACAACCAGGCTGCTACTGGGCTAGCAGGCGAGTTTCAACCTTATTGTATTGACAAGGTTCATATTAGAATACAGTATCAGTGAGTCTGCCAAGACTGACCGCGCGCGAGTCAGTCTCACCGAGAAAGTACGCGCTCTGTCACTGGAACTTGACAAACAGGCTGCTACTGGGCTAATAGGCGAGTTTCAACCTTATTGTCTTATTGACAAGGTTCATATTAGAATACAGTATCAGTGAGTCTGCCAAGACTGACCGCGCGCGAGTCAGCCTCAACGAGAAAGTACGCGCTCTGTCACTGGAACTTGACAAACAGGCTGCTATTGGGCTAACAGGCGAGTTCCAACCTTATTGTCTTATTGACAAGGTTCATATTAGAATACAGTATCAGTGAGTCTGCCAAGACTGAGAGTTTATATTTTATTGTCTAAAGTTCATATTTATATAAAATGGTAGAAGTTGATAAACAGGCTGCTACGCTGCTACTCTCAAGCGAGTTTCAAACTTATTTTGTTAGTGATAAAGTTCATATTTGTATAAAATGAAGGTCTAATAAAAGAGTGTTCGGAATATCGGCGAGTTGGGACATGTTGTTTTGGTTAGATAAATTTAATAATAAAATATGATTTTAATCAGTAAATATCAGTTCATATGTGACTTACTTACAGGAAGTGGCCGGCGCAACAGAGATTTTACAACGAAGATACTCATCATTTGGCTTGAAGATTTTGAAGATCATCTCAATTTGCCTATCGGTAAGAACTATGAATATATTTTGAATACGTAAAAATTACAGGTTGTCTGTTTAAAACTCTTTTAGGTTTTGTTGATACTCACTGAGTTGATACAGTATGGAAAGGAAAAAAAATATTATATAAAACACTCGTTACTATTATGAAACTCGCTGCGCTCGTTTCATAAACTCACACTCGTGTTTTAATACCCTTTATTATATGACAGTTGCATAAACTACTATTATAATATTATTGGCATAATATTTTGTTTTGACAACGATGTTGTCTGCGCTATAACAGTAGTAATTATAAGTCAAGTATTGGAAACATAAGTAGAATGTTACAACATTAGTGTAGATAAAATATATAAAGATCCCTTTGCTTCCTATAGTAGACAAAACACATGTTTTTATATCCTACTAGCTATCCGGCGAACTCTGTTCCGCTTTAGAGGCAATAAATAAGCAAATTTTGGATTTTATTAAATTCAATTTAAAAAAAAATTGCGGGATAAAAAGTATCCTATGTCCGTCTCCTGGCTCTAAGCTACCTCCCTGCCAATTTTTAGCTAATTCCGTTTAGCTGTTCTTGAGTTATAAATGGTGTAACTAACACCACTTTCTTAATGGATATAATACTTATATACTTTTCTTTTGTAAATACATACTTATTATACATACAAACGACCAGACTCAACACAAGTAATAATAAATTTTAAAATGCATAAATACTTGTGTCACGCGGGAATCGAACCCGCAACCCCTAGATTAGAAGGCAGAGCCACTACCAACTAAGCTAACAGCCCTGTCAAAACCCAAAGTCAGTATAGATATATATGTATAGATTAATTGATTTTATCCTGCGTGTTCCCAGACGACCTGCTCCGCTACTGCGAGAGCGGGCTCCCGTGGCGGCGGCACGAGACGCAGTGCATATTCGTGTCGGCGCGGCGCTCCGGCCTCATCCGCGTCAGGCCCTCGCCCTCGCTGGGCGTGCTGGCCGACGGAGCCCTGATCGCGCCCGCCTTGCTGCCCGACTGCCTGCGGAGAGCGGCCCGGGCTGCTGCCAGGAGGGGCCGGCTCAATACTGATCTGTGAGTGGTCTACTTAATTTTTTACTACAGCCTGCCTGATGTTAAGCATTGCTGCAGCCTAGGGTGTAACACGTTTACCTAGAAGATACCTATTAACTCTAGATTTGAAAGCCCCTGGATTGTAGTTCGCAGGAAACACAGCTTCTGGTAAAGTGTTCCAAAGCTTTGCCGTCCGTACAATAAACGTTGAAGCAAAGCGCTGTGTTCGATACCTCGGCACTTCCACCATAAAACGGTGTCTACCTGCGGACTTTCTGCTTGTTCGGTTATAGAAGGGAGCTGAGGGAATCAGTTCATGTAGCTCCTCTGCACACTCTTATCTTTATTTATTTTTCACCTATAATAAGATGAACAGATTCTCAAATCGATTGTTTAATTTTGTATGCATTTCCGTCCGAGTTGAACTATTGGGTTGATGTGATAGATGGATGGTTGTTATTTTCTTGATGGGTCTTGTTTCAGTACTACCTATATATATACATTTTATAGAAATCGGTTCTTGATAAGAATCATTAATCTTTTCAACGTTTATCGATCTTATACTCGTACTTTGTTGTTACAACTTCGCATTTTCCATAAAGGTTTCAAAACTCGATCTTCCACCCTTATGCCACATCAAATCAAAGTTTCCTAGTATAATGTCCTCTATGGCGATGGTAATAAGGCCTACATTCCCCCGCAGCTACCAGCCCCCGCACGTGCGCCGCCGCCACCTCATCCAGGAGCTGGCGCAGCACTACAAGAAGGACCTCTCCGAACCGGAGCTACTCGAGTCGCTGTTCCGGACACCGGCCTAGCGCGCCTAGAGGAAGGTATCATACCCATATTATCAAGGCGACAGTTAGATTTTTAAAGTAGGTATATCTATGAAGAGTTTTATTCAATAAACAACCAAAATAAATAATAAATAACACTTACGAATAAAATATATATATAAACAACCTAATCCACTTTTTTCAAAAGGCAGCGTACCCAAAATGCTGGCTGCATTGCCCCGGTCAGAGATGTAAAGTATCTTAGATAAAAGTATCTGAAATACAGATACAAGATACTAAATACGTATTTAAAATACGTATTTGAAATACTTTTTATTATTTTATCTTGTATCTTATATCTAGATACATTTTCCTGGTATCTTAGTATCTTGAAGATACTTTTTTCCCTAAGATACTTTTGCTATACTAAATTTCATTTTTTCTTTCCGAACGCAACTACAAACCATGAACCAAACGTCGTCTAAACATTTTGTCAATATTGCCGAAAACCAAATGACAGATGGCAACACTATCTTTCTCAAAATGTCCCCGCCTTAGGTGGAAATACGCACACGATAGGAAAAAGTTTCCAAAATGTCCGCCCACTTTGTAAACAATCAGACTAAGAGTAGGTATCTTCATAGAAAACTACTATTTAAAGCTATGTTTTACAGTTAACGATTCATAATTCGCACATCATTCTCATCATCAAATTTCTGAAATGAAACTCTCGCAAATGCTAAAATAATGAGATATACTCACATTAAGATTTTATGATGATTGTAAATTGCGGTTGTGTTGTTTTTCACTACTCTGATTACTTTTCTACATGATATTTTGATAACAATAACACATCACATAATTACACACTGACAAAACAAACACATTATAATCACTCACAATATGTCCAGACTTTCAAATCATAAACATTTTCACACTTGAAATGCAATATTTACATTAAAAAACAAAAGAATGCCGCAATCAAAACAAATCAGTTAACTTTGATATTTTTATTTTTTTTTATTTTTTCTTTCCAACTTACGCAAAAAAATATTGAATCAAACATTCCTTCATGTGCTTGATGGAATAAATAAATACATACGTCAGTGAAATGCCGTCAGCATTTTGGGGACCTTTGCTTCTACTACAGGCATTTTAGATTAAGTATTTTTGTTTTAGAAGTAGTATAAGTTTTTAATCTATTCTTAGTATTTTGTTTTTAAAATTAGTATTTAACAAAATGTAAGTTTTTTGAATAAAACAATACGTCAGTCACGAGTTTGAAGAAAAAGGAACGTTTTAAAATGAAATGACGGCGAATCAGAATTCAGAGCAGTACGCATGCGCATTGCGCACACTCGTACACACGTGCGTGTGCGGACAGTGTGACCATTTGTGCCAGAATTCTGCCATTTTGACCGAATCGAGGGTGAAATTTCGAGTTTGGCAGACACTGTCGACGAATTGGAAAATGGGCAGAATTTGGTTGAATCGAGATGTATCATCATGCAATTACAAATTATAGGGAAAAAACTACTTTTATCACACTACTAACATTATATCGCTCATTTGCGACAAGAACGTGACAAAGTAAAAATCTCAATTTGTGATAAAACGCATTTGAAAGTTTAATATTCCTGTAACTTTTTAATTATTATGTTTAGACTATTCTGCTCAATACAGCATAACATCAAGGTTTCGTATTTTTGGATCAAATTGCATTCAGACCTTTATGTCAGTTATTAAATTTATTATGATTATTTATTTAAAAAAGGGTCCTCCTTGTTGCGTTATTCTTGTAAAAAATATGCAGTATTGCAAAACAAACAAACATGTACCGTTTTTCTTGAAAAAAAATTTAATAAAAATCTAAACCTTTACAAGTTATGTCGTATTGTTACGTTTTTATTGATAATCTGTAATCTTAATGTATGGAACATTTTAATGAAGACACGTTACTGTCGTAGAAATCTCTTTATTTTTGTATTCTTTTTTACAAAATGAAAGATATTTTAGCGAAGTTATTGTTTAACTTTCGCTAAAATATAAGTAATAATCACATTAAAAAAATAATAATAATATAAACAGACACTAATATCTGTAGTTTTACTTTTACTCACAACCATTAGCAATTATCACGTTATTAAATATTTAGGAATGCCATATTAGCATAAACATCACAAGCCTCTGCTTATCTCAGTAATTTATGGAAACTAATCTTAATTAGGATTCACATAAATCAAATAAACATCTTAGAAAAACAAATCTCAGATAGGTAATCATTCAGTACAAAGATTATCCTCTAATCTTAAAATATTAGGAACATAAAAATATTATTATTGCTTTTTAATGGCACAAAGTTTCAAGGCATTTCTGAATTCACAGTTCACTTAACAATAATAAAATCTGAGTAAATGAAATAAAAAACTAAACAGTAAAATCTACAAAGATTCGTAAAAAGGTCTGTAGTATCTTGGAATGTGGTTTTTGTTGATCAGTTCCATTAGATCAGCCTTCTTTCTTTCAGCTATTCCGGGTTTAGTTGTGTAGGCTTTTTTAACCTCTATATCAATGTCTTTTTTCTTCTTTATGACTATAGCTCTTTTAAACTCCTCTTCTGCGTATGAGTTTTTGTAATAAATTGCCCGAGCATCATCTTTCATGACTTTTATCATCTTGACTTCACTGATTTTGACTGGAACGTTTTCGTCATCTTTTTGTATTGCAAAGGACATTTGACTGCATACATTCTTCCAGTCATAAAAATCTTCAAAGCACAAACGATTTGCTGGAATGGCTTCTTCAACGGATGCAGCAATGAAACTCCATTGCTTCTCGATCTCTCCTAAACTCCAGTAATCTTTCAGTATTTCACGGCGTTGTTCTTCGGAAAAGTTTTTTTGACACTTGAAAATGCAGGTTTCCTTACAGGGTGCTCTTAGTTGACGGGACGGAACAGTTTTTTGTGATGCTTTTGATTCGTAGGACTGTCCTGCATTTCTTAACTGTTTAGTAATATTTTTGTTCCATTTTTCTTTATTCAGTGGTCTTTTTTTTCCTTTTTTTGTAGGAGTAGGGTCTTCATTTGTGCTAACCTGTACATCTGCAGGCGATGGTTGTATTTCAGGTGCAATTGCTTCATCAAATGGTCTTTTTTTTGCTTTTTTTGTAGGAGTAGGGTCTTCATTTGTGCTAACCTGTACATCTGCAGGCGATGGTTGTATTTCAGGTGCAATTGCTTCATCAAATGGTCTTTTTTTTGCTTTTTTTGCAGGTGTTGTTTCTCCATTAGTGCTAATCTGTACGTCTGCAGGCGGTAGTTGATTTTTAGGTTCAATTTCTTTATTCAACGGTTTTTCTTTTTCTTCTTTAGCAGGTGTTGTTTGTTCATTGGTGCTCATCTGTACGTCTGCAGTCGTATATCTATTTTCAGATACAAATGTTGGTGTTTCTCTTCCTGTGAGCACGATGCTTGCAATGGCATCCAGCATTTCTTGTCTCATTCTATTGTCATTTCCTGTCATCATTTGCTTAGCTGTGTTATCTATTTCTTCATTTAAAATCGTATTTTGAAGTATATTTGTTGTGTTCTCATTTTTTTGTTTGTCATCAGTCTGTATAGTATGTATATCAGTCTTATTAGGATTTTCGTTGTCGTCCATAACTATATCTTCATCTTCAACTTCACTAGAACTCACAATTCTTCGTTTGTCTTGAACTAATTCGTAGTCAGGATCCTTCACTGAGTCGTCAGAGTCTGCAGCAAAAGTTTATTTTAAATTTTTATTATTACAATACTGGGGCATAGCATAGCGCTCTCATGAATACAGAAACTAACATTATCATCATAGAGAGAGAGAGAGTGAGAGATAACACTCTATTGTATACACTAGGAATTCATCACACATCATACTCGTTCTTAAATTTCATAAGTTTCCTATTGTTTTGATGCATTCCTAGTAAATAATAGTATTGTTGCTCATTGTGATTCCCACAAACTTACTCTTTGAAAAAAAATACTATACTTCGTGATTTATTATATGACACTTTTATGCACTGTGGATAAAAATAGTGCTGTATTGTTATTATAAGTGAACATACCTTCAATAATTGATGGTATTGATGTTGAAGAAGTGCTGCTGCTCAAAGAACTAGTCGAATCGCAACGAGGCCGGTTACATTGCAGTTGTTGTTCTTCCGGTGCTGATTTACATGCTAAAAATTAAATTGATTGTTTAATTCATTTGTATTTCGAGAATCGGTATTATCTTTTCATTTTTCTAACTTACGTGAATGTTTATTAATTCCTCGGACAAGATTTACAATCTTCCTAGACCGTGATTCCATCTGAAAAATGAATTGTAATTTTAAAATGTTTTTATCATTTATAATGCAACAGTGTAAGCTATTCGTTGTAATAAATTATTATTTTTTATCAAGAACGTGTTAACTTGAGGTAACCAACATTAAGACCAAACATTTTGTACTTTTATTATCAACTGTAACGGAACATCTTAAATTAACCAACAAAAAACATTGTTTATTTCAGCTACAACGGTACAATCCTATGTAAACCATAGCATACGATTACTATTTTAACTACAATAACGACCCACATACAAATGTTCCGTTATAGCTGCAAAAATAAAGCACTAATAAAACAAAAAGCTGTATTTACCTTTTCATCAAAAGCGTGACAACATGAGCTGTTACGTTTTTGCCGCAATCGGGCAGCACTTTCTCCCTCAAGCGAGCGGCGACAACTGACGTAAACCGATCTTGCATTAAACTTAGGGGCGGAAAGAAATGGCGCTAAACCGATAGTCGCCGTCCTTTTCCCTCATTACTCGGTCATTTTCGGCGCTAGAAATATCGCGTTTTAGCAGCAAGTAGAGCGCGATGCGCCGGATTCTACTGTATCATTATTCCATAACGATACATATTTGCGTTAACACGTTCTTGTCGCAAATGAGCGATATTGTACTCTGTGTTATTACACGCTACTTGGTTAGAAGTGATTTCATCGTACTGGCAACTCATCTTTGGCAGCCAGTTTTGAGGTCAAATGTCGGGGATTCCCCGGATGTATTCAAAATGGATATTTCCCCAATTATCAGTTAGCTTACGTATGTTTTACTAATATCCTTTCGACTCGGAATGCGTATACATGTATACTCGTGACACTTGGCAACGGTAAACTCGGAACGCGTATACATGTATACGAACACACTACTAATTTAAAAAGGTCTTCGAAACGTTTCTTTTTTAATCTGTAGGTGAATGGTTTGTATAGAAACAAAAGAGAAGAATACACCCTCTTTCTTTTGGTGTTATAATAACGATGGTTTTTTGTTATTGTTCCTTAGCATGGCCATTTTGAAAATCATCAGTTTGGTTGAAGTGAAGCAAAGTGTTTGTGCGTGTTTAAAAATAGTTTTCGTGAAAAAGGTAAGTAAAACTTGTTATAGTTTTGATCATAGCATATGTGTAGACGTTTGCACTATAATAATAAAGCATTGAATACAATATGAAGTTAGTTTTTCGTTTACAAATGAGGACGCGACGAAATAGTTCTGTGTTCCGAGTATTTTGACGGGTGATTTCGAAGTCATAATGTATTAGTGCATGATTTGATGTCCAAGAAATTTAGAAAATAATCATCATATAATGTAATATTGGTTATATTTCCAGTTAGAAATATCTAAAAAAGCTAAAAATACCATTTCCTTTTGTCAATATGCAAAATATCTGTTTTCTGTCCGCCATTTTTATTTGTTTGGCCGTAGTGCTGGATATAGATCAATATGGCCTTTATCGATAAAAATATCGATAGCTTTTTGGAATAAATAAGTTTTTTTTTTATAAATTTGTTTATTATGTTAACCCATGAGGATGTTTTCAGTTTTTTAGGATCTTATTCTTATTTTTTATTTTTCGTGTTTTAGATGTGGAATCCCGATGACGGACACGCTCCCCAGCAATTCCTAGACCTTCTCAATGAAGAATATTTAGACTCGGATGACGCAATTTGTGTCTGGTGTGGTTTCCATTGTTTTTTTTTTCGTAATATTTTCACCAAAAAAACTAATTCCATTTTATCGATATTTTGCTGTAGCACCTTTATACACATTGTAAGTCTTTAATTGATTTTCGCTATCATATAAATGTTATTTTTGTTAATGGTTTTGGTTTTGTATAATTTGTAATTTTGTAATTTTGTATATTCTATGGTTTAGGTATATCTATCCACTTATCAAAAGTATGAATAACGCTTTTTTTAGTTACGAGTGCTGATTACTTTACTTCGGTTGTTGTGTAAGCAATTTGTGTCTGGTGTGGTTTCCATTGTTTTTTTCTTCGTAATATTTTCACCAAAAAACTAATTCCATTTTATCGATATTTTGCTGTAGCTCCTTTATACACATAATAATAACAAATATTTCGACATTTGTATGTGGTACTATTTTTTCATATCATCTGCGAAATTTATCGATAGCATGGTACATCACTATTGGGCTTTGGCTTTTTCATAGAAATTTACTGTGGTTTTGGTTACACTTTTCTTTTATTTTTTGTTAGGAATTTGCCATAAATTAATAAAAAAGAAATAAATATACATATTCAGCTATAATTTCTATGTTTTATTTTATCAAAATATCCTTCTCATTAGGAGTACATAGCAAATAAGATATCAAACACGAAATTGATAGCAATCCCGGGAAATACCTAGAACATCATGTACCGTTGTATATTTTTGCAAAACAATGCATGTAATCATAAAATTAATGTATATCCTTTTGATATAATTAATAATATGTAAATTTTGGCAAAAGATTATTGACTAATTGAGTATAGAAATTTATATTCGATACGGCGACAGCCGCAGAAGAGCTGACATATTGTTACAATATTATCACAGTTTTATCGATTGATATACAAAAACTTATTTTTGCAGGAGTATAACAATATACTAAAGATTACAAAAAACATCAAATCGTTTGTAAAAGTTACCTGTGATTTAAGTAATAAAAATTAAATTCGACCGAGACACCTTTTTTTTACAATGTCTCCATTTTTAACTATAAATTAGTATTGTTTGAGATGTTAAATCATGTTGAGTTTGAAGAAAACATGTAACAGCGTTATCATATAATCAACTGTTTTTTACACCAATTACTAAAATTTGATAGTTTTTGAATAATCATCATTTTTCTAAACGTCTGCTATGACAGCGCGCAAGCCGCCATTACTCGCGCGAGCTTACGGGTGTAGAGTTTGACAGGCGTCAATCGAGTCGAAGGGATATGGACCTTATAATATATACCATAAAGTATAATTTGATTATTTTAAAAAATATTTGTGACTTTTGTTACTGTTGATCTGTTGATAACTGCTGTTGTGATTTTTGATTTTTGACTTCAGCGACCGGTGCCATTTTATTAGCGTGATACTCCTGTGTTCACTTGACATTTGAGAGAATATAATAATTATCAAGAACATTATATTATATATTTATATCCTTTGTGAGATTCGGAATCGCCACCATGGAAACGGTCTTATTTTATTTTGCTAAGTTGCATTATTACATGTTTGTCAGAAATGTGTGTGTACCTTGCGAACAGAGCCGAACGAAATGTTAGGTTAGAATAACAACAAATTATTAATTTTACCAAATTAATAATTTGTTACACACAAACCCAGACACACACACACACACAGAGTATTTATATATATACACGAATTTTACTAAATTTGTGTATATATATATATATAATATATAAAATCACAGATTTATGTGTGAGTAAGTTCATTAATATATACGCTAAGAACTCACGGAGCGGTTTTTTCCCGCGCCCGCCGCGGTGGCGGGCCCGCAGCCTTTGTAGAATACCAATACAGATATGTATGTAAAAAACTCAAGTACATTTCACATTGTATTTTTTTATATATATAAAAAAATGTATAAAAATATTAAATTTTTAACATTTTCGAAGATTTGTAAAACCTTCCTACATTATTCTTTGAATAAATAAACTTGACAGTTAAAATAAATGTTGTTTTCCTACAAAAGTATTTTATCTTTAAAAAGTATTTGAAAGATAGGTATTTTGTATCTTGTATTTCAGATACCTTTTTAGAAAAGTATTTGTATTTGGATCTGAAATACTTTTTTTTTAAGTATCTTGCATCTTGTATTTCAGATACTTTGTATAGGGTATCTTATACATCTCTGGCCCCGGTGAATAGCTAGACTAATCAAAAGATGAAAGTAGAAAGATAGATAAATGCTTTATTGGATACACAAATAAAACAAAACACAACACAAACAAGGGAAAATTTAAATCTTATGCCATAAAAGGCGGCCTTATCGCTGAGAGCGATCTCTTCCAGGCAACCGTAGGATGGAGAGGAAATCATAGAGAATACTAGACGGGGTGTATAATAAAGTTAGTGATTGATACTTCTTTATGCTCTAATGGCTGATCGGATTTGGATGAAATTTAGCATGGAAATAAGTTAGGCCCTGTATTGACACATACGCTACTTTTATCCCGGATTAATTATTTATTAAACCGCGGCTCACACTTATTGTCTGTAAACGCGCATACGAGCATTAATGTTGTATTTTTTATTTTAGCAATTCCAGTGTTTTTAACGTAGTTAATTTTGTTTGATAGATTACTTAATAATATATGTATTCCATCAGGTAGATCGAGAGCCGATCCTATAAATGAGGAACATGGCTAAGAGGCACAACAACTTATTATATCCTGAGATGTGTGTGATATTATTTATCGTAAAATATCATAAGGCGTGTGTTATTGTCACGCTTAACGCACGTTGACCGTCGGCGCGGAAGATAGAATAAATAAATAATCATTCTTTATATTATAAATAACTAATTAAAGACATATTAAACATTAAATACATAAATAAATCAAATTTACATGTCAACTTAACCTAACAACCCGCCCTTAATCGTTAAAATGTGCCCATCAAGCTCGCTGCGTTTCCGCGCTGAATGGCAAAAGCTAGCCGTTGCACCAGAAGCGATCCAGAGCGGGAGTCACCAGACACATTCCATTCTTTATTACCAGACATATAGTCCATCATATTTTAACACACACATAAGTATTACGATGATTATGATACAGTGAAATTAATGACACTGCAGAAAGCCTACTTGATTTACACATGGCTATTAAAGTGAATGATTATTATTTGCCGACAACAGTCAGCGTTCGGTCAACGCGACATTAAAATCTGACTCACAAACCAATTGGTAGTTGAGATATCCATTTTTTTATATATTTATTTAATAATGCAATACAATGTTGCAATTTATTTTAGAACTTATTGGTCTTAAAATAAATTCGTTTTAGCCCCCATTACAATGATAGTGTTAGGAACGAATGATCTTATAGTATGAAAGTTATTAATATTAAGACTGACGTATATTCGAATAGTTATAGCTATTTCTTTTGTTTAAGAGAAATGTTTAACATTCCTTGTTGATTTCAGTATTTTGATAAATCAATCGATATAGATTGTTGTATTAGTTGCAATTATGTACTTAAATTAATATATTTTTTATTTTAAATAAACTTAACTATTATCACACAAGCTGGTTTTATTTATTGGTTTAAATTTAGTTAAAAGTACCTACATAGTTCAATGTTTGTGACTATCATTTCACAAGTACTTAAATTTTTAGGTCCTTAGGTTTTACATGACGACCACGTAGCAATACGGTTGTTGACTAATTTTCGTGAACTACTCCAAAATGTTCTAAGTCACTAAAAGAAACGCTTTACGACTGTTTTTCTTAAATGTTGAGCCATTTTAATAACCAAAAGGCAGTTTTAACAAATACATTTCGTATTTCCCGCTAAAACGCTTCACGTGATAAGTCAGAGGCGTGACGACACGATGTAAAAAACAAACAAACAAAACAATACGATAGGGCTACGCTTAGATAGGTATTGGTTAATTCGTTACGTTCTTTGTTCAAAATTTATGTAAAAATCGATTCAAAGTCTTATAGAATATGTAAGTAATAGCACTATAGTCTATTCATCTAAACTTGCAAAAAATAGTAAACAAACCGCCGGCTCTTACAAAATCACAAAATTTTCGATGAAATCAGTCCACTTCGGTATTTTTAATAGTTCTTGTACACAAACGGTACATGTATGCTACTATTTACACACGTAGAACACTTTGATTCTACATAATTACGCTGTATTTCACTAAAATACGAAGACGTTATCAAAACAGCAAAAACTTTTGACAAACACTCTATGATAGACTGTAACGTTGTCTATCATTTTAGTGATGGGAATGATATTTAAAGAATTAACGTAAAATAAGACTAGGAGAATGAATGAGTTCATTTGCAACATATTATCAAAATACTGTTATGGTAATACATTTTATAAAAAGTTTCGGTGCGGAATTAATTACTACTTAAATTAATTCCGCACCGAAACTTTTACACACATTTAGATTTTAGCACATTTAGATTATTATTTATTAAATCTATAATATTTTTTTTACTTTTTTAATGTAATATTGTTACGGAAGCGGGTTCAGGGATAGGAAAGAAACACCGTTTTCATTTTGCACAACGTGACTCAACCTTTATTTTTCATTACTCCATTCCCGCCAAAATTTACATGTCAAAATTAACTACTAACCTATTTACAAAAACAAATGAGTTCCTATACCTACGTTAAACAAAATAGTTCTTACACCTACATTCAAAGAGGTTCTACGTCACAATATCCACAATGTTGTTCTTGCACACTCGTATCATAATATACCTAGTCAGGTTCAGGTCATAAGTATTGTCACACAGTAAAAACTTTTCTTTTAGAATGCTGGCCACAAAAAAGTTTATTGAATTCGAATTTCGAATTGTTCATGAAAATAAAAATGTATACTTTTTAGAATTTTACTCATTTTTAAATATGGAGTGACCGCTTAAAAAAGACCGTGTTGCAGTTATTGCATTGCATCGTTGCGGTTACGCGCCAATTCAAATTTTTGACATACAGTGGGCCTAGCACAAGTTTGAGTCCGTAAAGTAAAAGTTAGTTGTAAGTATTACTTCCGACTTTCATGCATTGGTAGCTGGAGTTAGGTCTCGATGGTAAATAAACGAGAGTAACATTACCGGTTGATTAACTTCGTTCATTCTTTCATTCATTCTTTTCTACGAATATTTTTATCTGCGATTCCTATGATCCTGTCAAAACAACATGGCGCGAAATAAATAAAACTAAATTAATAAGATCAAAATACGTAACTTTTAGGAGTGTTTTTACAGTATCGATGCTTTTATTGTACAAAAGGAAGAAAAGAAGTTGATTGTGACAGTGCATATTATCGATTCTTGGGCCAGTTCGAAGAGATGACTGTTAGTTTGAGAGATTGGAAGAACGCCGAGGTTAAACTAATCTGCCCGATTATAGACGAGATAAAAGCAGAAAGGCTTCGCTGGCATGGCCATGTACAGAAGATGAGCAAAGCGCGTATATTCAGGGCGACCGTGGTGCAAGAGACCGGTGGCGCGCTATTAATATCGCTGGAAGGATCGGGTCGAAGAGTATCTCCACAGGATTCGTGATCCCAGTGATAATAGGACCTTGCTCAAGACCGCGATGAGTGGCATCTTCTAGTACCTATTGAAGGGCAGAAACCGGCGTGGTCACAGCACCAGCCAAAGTAAAGTAAACATAAAGTTTTCATACATTAAATCCGGAACAAAGAAAGAAAGCGGACGAGTAGGAAATACAATCGAACCATGGAGAAGTCTTTGTAATATTTGTAAGTACATTGGGAAATAAATCCATTCTACATCTAGTTTCATCATAGAAATTTAGACCCATAATTCAATTACTTAACATTAATAGTTTCAGTGTTTTAGAAATACTCAATAAAGTTCTACAAATTCAATTTTACAGGTTAAAAGTTACTAGAAAAAGAATATTAAATGGCCTTATTGAATAAATCTACATCAAGACTGGAAGTAAACCGGCCGAATCTCTATCCAATGAACAAACAGCAAAAGGAGTGGAGAGCATAAGTACCAGAAGAAGCTGCAGTGGCATACTATGGTCCCATCCATCATACTTCTCTATACTTAGGTATGTATGACAGTGACTATACTCTATGATGAGTTTATATAAGGTTTTAATAAGGGCTTAACAGCTGCCACACTATGACAAACAGCTGGGTCACTACTTGTTACAATACTTTCCTTAATTTACTCAAGTTTCTGAGTGTATAAATAAAATGAAAATTAATACTTTAACTAAATGGACTTAATCGATAAATTAAGGCACAAATTACCTGAAATTAATACATACTTTCCATTAGATTGATTGAAACTGTGAAGTGGTGCTAGTTTAAAAGTTTTTTTTAAGTTGCTGTGTACAAACTTTTTCTAATCTAGATAATCACAAGATTCCTGTCTTCTATACTTGCCTGGTATATCTAGCTGAGGGACTTAAACTAAGCCATGAATCTGGCATCTGATTAACTTATTGCAATAGCTTTGCTGGCTACACAGGTACCTACTTATTTTATGTGAACAAATAAAATGCAATTGTCCAATAATAGGTATTTTATTTTGCAGGGGCTGAATCTGCCAGGGAGAGAAGACATTAATATTGGTATTTTATGTCTAAGATTATTTAAGTATTTTATTACAAAACATATAATTTTAATTTCAATGAGTTTTATTTACAAAGTATATCCAGCCTTACCAGTAACATAACTAGTATAACTAATACATTATAATTAAACTATGTAGGTAGGTACCTCTTTATAGTAACCATAAAGTTGCAAAATAAATATGCTCAACAAATAACAATATCACACTAATTTTCTAGTTGTTGTGCAAGAAACAGCAATGTATTGTGTTACATTAATGTTAGTTCGTTATTTGAAAAACACTTAGGAAGTATGTACCTACATTTACAGATTAGACAATGAAATCTATATCTTAAGACCACTTCAAAGCCTTATTAGTCATACTAAAATTAGGTGGGAGTTTATCTATACTTTGAAGTATACTGGAAGTTCGAAGAAGTGTATTTTACTTCTTTATTGTACACAGTCTAACTATATATTTATGTACATTGTTACTGATATTGTTGGATACAATGGTGCAACTATATTAAATAAGAGTTATATAATTTACTGATATGAATCCAGAACTAATACAAAGATTACTAAAATACAATGTTTACTCCCACCTGTTCTGTTAAGTAGTTCTGTTGACAGGAATACTGGTAATTTCTCCGCATTAGTTCTGTGATTTAAAAAACTTTAGCAACCTTTGTATGTATATTGGCAATAAATAAAACAGAAATGAAACAAAAAGAGAAATATATTTTATCAACGTTCAACAACAAAATAAAACTTCTTGCCTAAAGTAGGATAGGATACAACTTTACAAAACAATTGCAAACTTAGGAGATTAACATTAAGTTGTGTATGGTTTTAAAATGTAGGTATTTATAATATATGGTTTAATTCACAATGTATAAAAAATAATATCAACAACAGCATAAAACAGCTTTTCATTACTAATTTCTTGTAAATAACTATCTTGAAATATAAAATGCAAAGGATGTGCAGTATTTTTTGTCCATAACAACTCAAGTTTAGCCTAGTCTCTCTCTTCACTTATTCTGTTGGTAGTAGTCCGACCAAATCTTTACGCTGGCTTTGGAATGGCTTGTAGGTATTGTAGACAGCTTCCAGACTAGCTTCAACAAGGTTCCGGAATAGCATTAAGTGCTAATCTCTCTAGGCTAGCCTGAAACAATGTCCTGTAAATAAATAATTAAGTATGTACTTATTGGATTTTAAGTTTTCCACTAGACTAGCCAGGATAAACATTACATGCCAAGTATGCTCCTAACATTGCTTGTGGAGGTTTTTATATGGTTACTGTTGGCTCTCAAAAACAAGGCATCAGAGTGACATCCCCATACCTGGAATGCATGCTGGTAGTGCAATGGTTACTATCACAGCTCTTTGCAAAACCATCAATAAGTTATGCTATTCATTTGTGTAAGTTACTTTGGTAGGTAGGTATTTTTAATTTTGAGTGTTACAATGTATATTTTGAGTATTGTAACCTTCGATCAATTGTTGATCGAAGATTGTAACATTAATTGTCTAAAGCAACAGCACTTAATGAGTACAATATATAGATTAATGAAGGCAGCTGCAATCTAACGAAGTTGCTAGTTCCAGACGGAACCTTTTGGACTGCCGACGTACAGTCGATAGCTTCCTACTTACGGCGGACCTTAGGCCCGCTCAACGCATCTGTTGCGTCAATATCTTTGAGAAATCACTGTAGATATTTATTGGGGAGGCATTAAAACTAACTTTGGGATGTGCATGGAGACTATTTTACTGTACAATAAGTACAGCTTGAACTAGCGTATTAACTAAATTTCCAAACTAACTTACCAACAAACTTTGAATACTTTACATTGAATCTGGTTCGGTGTCATTTTCTTCATTGGCCTCATTGCATCAACGAGAGATGTTTTATGTACCTATTTCCACTTGAATTTCTGTCACAGTAACAAGGAAAAATCACAAAAAGTACAAAAACATCGCGAGCTAATTTCCAAACCGTGGTCGGTTCAATACAAATTTGACGTTCAAACTTTTGACATGACAATATAATAGTCATAGACAATTATAGACAATGTTTTTTAGTTAAAAATAGATTTAGAAAATAATGTTTATATAGCCTTAACTAATTTTATAGAAATTAAATTAAATATAACACATGAAAATAGATCTCAAAAGTTGTCGATAGTTTTCTCACTGAAAAAATGGCGGTGAAAATATTTGTGACATTTTGTCGAAGGCTGGGTCTGGTATTTACGGATCACCTGTCAAATTAAAACTCCTACTCGCTAGCTATGTAAATCTCCATACATTAGTCCCGTAATTTCATCGAATCCTGCGGAGTAAGCGAGGTCGCGAGTAAAATAGTTTCGCTACTCGCCACCAGGTGCGCTGTACGATTTTGTATGAAATGCGGATCGACAAATTATCGGATCCTGCGATGGTAATATTCCTGCTAGGCCCACTGAAAAATTTGAATATAACCAAAAGATTCGTTTATCGTAGGTACCATCAAACGATACAATGAAGACTCTAGTGTAGATGACAGGTCAAGAAGTGGTCGCCCTCGGTCTGTTAGGACTCCAGCAGTGATAAAAGCTGTGAAGGCGCGATCTCAAAGAAATCCCAAACGTAAGCAGAAACTGTTGGCCCTTCAGATTGGGTTAAGCAGAACCACGGTGAAAAGGGTGTTAAATGAAGACTTAGGGCTTCGGGCATATCGAAGAAAAACAGGACATCGTTTGAATGCTCGTCTAATGGACCTGAGACTGAAGAGATGCCGCGCTTTGTTGAAGCGGTACGCGGGAAAAAAATAACGGGAAATTCTTTTTTCGGATGAAAAAATTTTTACCGTAGAAGAGAGCTACAACAAACATAATGATAAGGTGTACGCACACAGTAGTGAAGAAGCGAGCAAACGTATTCCGCGTGTCCAACGAGGTCATTTTCCATCCTCGCTCATGGTATGGTTGGGAGTTTCTTATTGGGGCTTAACAGAGGTACATTTTTGTGAGAAAGGTGTAAAAACGAATGCAGTTGTGTATCAAAATACAGTCCTGACGAACCTTGTGGAACCTGTTTCTCATATCATGTTCAATAACAAGCACTGGGTATTCCAACAAGATTCGGCGCCAGCTCATAGAGCGAAGAGCACACAAGACTGGCTGGCGGCGCGTGAAATCGACTTCATCCGGCACGAAGACTGGCCCTCCTCCAGTCCAGATTTGAATCCGTTAGATTACAAGATATGGCAACACTTGGAGGAAAAGGCGTGCTCAAAGCCTCGTCCCAATTTGGAGTCACTCAAGACATCCTTGATTAAGGCAGCCGCCGATATTGACATGGACTTCGTTCGTGCAGCGATAGACGAGTGGCCGCGCAGATTGAAGGCCTGTATTCAAAATCACGGAGGTAATTTTGAATAAACTTTATTGTCATAAGAATCTATGTTTTGTTAAGTTAATTTTGGTATATAAATGGTTACATAAAGAATAAAGTTGTTTCAATTATTTTATATTAAACATGTGACAGAATTTATGACCTGACTAGGTATATTATTATTCAGTACAAGCATAATCCACCCCTTTTTTGAACCGCGAGCAAACATTTTATTAAAAGTTTGTTCATCGTTGTAAATAAAATCAATATATAAGAGATTAAATTCATATGTTCATTCACTAAATTCAAATTGTCGTTCATTCGACCTAACCACATCACTATTTGTGAATGACAAGACATTTTGTTTATTACTGTTTATTACATGTGACGTCACGAGCTCTGATTGGTCGTTGAGACGTTTCGTTTCAATGATGTACAGATTTAAAAAATCTTATTTTTATTTAGGAAAATAAAATATTAAATAATATTTATTTGTAATCTAAGTCAAATATTCTTAATTAGGACCTTTAATTCTGTAATATTCAATAGAAAACTTATTTATTTGATAGTTATGAAAAATTCCTAAAACCCTTTCCTTATACTGCATGGGTCAAAAAGGGATATGAATTTAGGACAAGATTTAATATTCTTTTACAAATTAGATAAAAAACGATGACCTTGATATTAATATTTTTTTAAGGAGGTTACATACCAATGCAGGGAAACCTTCTTTAAGTTAAACTACTAGTTTCGCGTAAAATACATGTCATGTCCTCAACGGATGTCTTCCATTTTCAAACCTCACTTCAAATTGGTTGCCAAAATCTGACAGTACCGTAAAAACTGACGTGGAAAATTTGCAATAAAAGTATACTTAATTATTGTGTTTTATAGCTTTTTATCAATTTATATGATTTAGATTTTGTAAGCTTTTTGTGGGTAAATTGAGTATTGTGATGTTGATTAGTAAAGTGTGCGAGGGCGGCGCGGGGGGCGAATCTCCCTCGCCAGGGCAGAGCGCCGCGCCCGAGTACAGGACTGCGAGTGAACTGTTCGACCTCATGACTAGAGACGCTAGTTTCGACGGTAAGTTTCATGTTTCTTCAATCTACTTGGTATTGTTTATTAACACTTACATGTACTTCATTCGTTAATGGGTTCCTATACCTACCTGCTTTATCTATACTTTTGTTGTTTCTATTTACGATCTGTTTTTGGTAATATTGTGAAGCAGGAAGCAATATGTTTTGCTACCTGTTAAACACAAAGAAACAATTTACGTATGTGTTAGTTATTATAGCACTTTCGAAATATTGATGTAAGTAAATCCTAATGTTGCAGAAGACAACTCCCTCTCAGCTCAGGACCTGGTCCTCTTGTACCAGAACATGGACCTCGGGACGAGGCTCATGAACGACGCCAATGAGCTCGCCGTGAGGAAACCCAACCAATACGTAGAGACCGTCGTATACAACGACCAAGACCAAGCATCTGATTCCGACTCAGAGATGTATACCGACGCCGAAATACACGATGTGTTTGCCTGCAACCAGGAACGACTAGACTTCATCGACAACACCTCCCTTGAAAACATCCTCTGCCACAAGTTCGGCGGAGTCGCCATGCACACTTCTGACATCGATTTCGACTACGACAAGAAATTTTTCTTTCAAGACCCCTACATTAAAAACCAGCTCCATAACTTCAACCTCGCCAACCCTAGCGATACAGACAACTTGTTCTCCCCGTCCCTCATCGATTACATTTGTTGCAAACGCCTCGAGGACAATTACAACTTCTACATGGAAAACATCATAAGATACGTGCAGCATAAGATAGATCAGCTAAAGAGAATCAGCAACGGCGATTACCTGACGGATCGCGCTAAAGAGAAGTGGAGGGAAGTGATTTCTTCTGACGTTGGACAGGAGAAAGATGCGGGCACTAAAGTTCTGGCGACGTCGACTAGTATTCCTTTACGCGTGGAGTGCAAAGCTGCAGGTAAAGCCACGTGGGATGAACTAGTCCGTTCCGAGGTGGACGTGCGATCGCTATCCAAGATACTGGAGAAGAAAATTATAGTAGAAATCCCAAAACTCTTATGTGGGTCGTATAGGCTGTACAGTAAGCGATGTGCTGATAACTTGGTCATCAGCTGCAAGAAAGAAGAGCAGAAAAACAGCGAGGATTCCCGAGTAGATGTGGTGCTGAAACTAGAGAGGTCTCAAACTGGAGATGTCATCAGCAACATCAGTTCTATTATGATCTTGAAAACAGTGCCAGCTCTGCCAGGTAATGTTGGTACTCGTTATATTTATCTATAAAAGTAAGTAGATAAATCTTAGTAAAATTTTCATCTAATAAATGCTTTGTATATGTTTTACAGATCTACGGTGCCAAGAAATACTTCCCCTTCATAGTACAGATCAAAGAGAGCATGAGCTTAAAACAGAAATTAAAGAGCAAAAAGCAACGACTGTTACTGTTATTGAAGTAATTAAAAATCCAATCCCAGTCATTCCAGAACACGAAAACGAGGATGCTGCTGATGAAGACGTGACGCCAGATGTAGATGAAAACGAAGGCTCTTACGCTGGAACTAACGACTACCCAATCAGCGATAGAAATGCTTCGTGCGCCAGCATACAATGCTCTAGTGGATCTAGCATAGTTGCTAAAGACACCGAGAAGCCTGTTTTCCCAACAGATAAAAACAGGACGCAGCAACAACTACAGGACGAATATATTTGTAACATTATTTCTCCGCAAGAGCTTCAAATGACAATGCGCAAGCTCAACATGAGGAATTCGACGCTGGAGGAATGTGCCGAAGATACGACTTCCCAAAGCACCTCTAAGAAAAGGTCTCCCATGAGAGTCCGTATCAAGTCGCCGTATGAAAATAAATCGTTTTCAATAGAAGAGAAGAAAAGAAAGAGACTTCTAGAAATTAGAGAAAGACGAGAGAAAAGGAAGTTAGCTTTGAGTGAAAGCTGCAAAATCACCAAACACAAATACGCTAAAGGTGCTGTAACGCCGCAAGCCTCTAGTTCGGTCACAAAGCTTTCCATTACTAATAGATCTTTCTACAACTCCATTTACGGACAGAATATACCCGTGGAAAGTAAGCCAAGACCTCGCAAACCTAGGAATACTCCAGATGTGTCTCGCATGGATGAAACCAATGAGGACTGCTACGAATCTCCCATGGTGAGTCCCAATAAAAACAGCAAAAAGTATGTCAACCGCAGTTATTACCTCGATGAAGCTGAAACCGAGGTGACTTATATGCAGAGAATGGAGAGCAAAGACATCCAAAGTCCACACTCTACGACTAACTCTGTGGTCTCTACTGAATTTAGTGAACAATTAGAACTGTTTAAACAACTTATTATTCCATCGGAAACAAATTTAACGAGCGATGTAGTTTTTCTCAACGAAAGCAAATTTCACACTTCGGCTGATAGCGAAGGAAAGTTATTGATGCCTATTGCAGAATATGAAAACAAAGCTATAACTGTGATGCAGCAATCCAACGAAAAGCCTTCTAGTGACGAATGCAGGAAAAGCATCGACCAGCTGTATGACCTGATGAAACAGTTGGGAAAACAGATAACGTCAACGGAGGGCGACAAAACTTCCAGTAAAATAACGGAGTCGAACAACTTAGGCGCAACCGGCTCAATACACGGCAGTGAAAGCGGTTCCAGTGTGAAACATAGCCCTCGAGCAAACAACATAGCTTCTGCAAAGTTGAGACCAAACAAGCCTCAAACTCCTGTCCCACCGAAATCTGCAATGGCGTCCAAACAATCCCCTAAAGCAGACGCCGATAAAGGCAAAAAAGAACGCAAACACGTCGTCATTAGTCCTATCAAAGGGTCTTTTCCAGAAAATCCTCTCAAAGCGATATCTCAATTATTACACGAATTTGAGAACGTACAAAAGAAACCGAAGTCTCCTGACGGAAGACAGCCAAAGAAACCAGACGTTATGACGGCCGAATCCAAATCGTATTCCCGTCCAGGGAATTATAGGCGTCGTTCGCGCCTGGACCAACACACAGACAACGAACAAGAGAGAAAGTCGCCACACGGCCACAACATCAATCCCAGAGACAAAAGAACCAGACCTGTGCCAGAATCCGCTCGAGGTGCATACTCGCACATCGATGATAGAAACTTCGATAGGGTTCCGAAGAAAAAAATAGCCGACATAATAGACGAGGCGAAAGAAGCGAGAGGCGAGGCTGTGCGGGGTCCGTCCAAATTCCCGTCGAGGTTGGAAAGTTTAGCGCAGCCGAAGAAGTCATACGTGCAGGCACATGTCGAGGAGTATCAGACCAGATACGGCAGAAACATGATCCTCGCGGAGAGGTTGCAGAGGCTGGTGACTCACTCGGCTGCGGCGGACAGGGCGTGGCCAGTCACCAAGAACAGGTGCAAGAAGGCCGGGCCGGAGCTCGCCACTTCAGTGAAGCAGCGAGCGCCCTCAGTGCCGCTAATAGGTGTGTAAAGGTACATTTTGGTTTGTCTCTTTATGCTTTGCGATTTATTGCGGTCACACGCAATCTAAAATCAAACCTTTTAAAATAATTTACAGGGAAGGTAGGTAAGCTTAGCTTAATTTTTATTTGTTTAAAGCATGCCACCGTCGTGGCCTTATTTGGGAAACTTCTAGGCACATCATTGCAGGTAGATCCTTTTTAAACCTTTAGGATACG